>PVJS01062297.1:0-10767 GCA_004027185.1 Glis glis | reverse complement strand
AAAAAAAAAAAAAAAAAAAAAAAAAAAAAAAAAAAAAAAAGAATCAAGGGGTTAGCCGGGTGTGGTGGTTGCAATCTAAGTACTTGGGAGACTGAGACAGGAGGATCACAGGTTTGCGGCCAGCCTAGGCAACTTAGTGAGGCCCTGTTTCAAAGTAAAATAGGGCTGGGGGTGTAGCTCAGAGGTAGAACTCTCCTGGGTTCAATCCCCAGTACCATGGGGCAGGGGAGAATCAAGGGGTTATGATATTCTTAGCGCCAAATGAGAAGAGTATTTATTTATTTATTTATTTATTTTTTTTTATTTTATTTTTTTGCAGTACCGGGGATTGAACACAGGGGCATTCTACCTCCACGCTACGCCCCCGGCCCTATTTTTTATACTTTATTTTGAAACCGGGTCTCACGAAGTTGCGGAGGGCCTCACTAAGGAGAGAGAGAGAGCGAGACAGGGAGAGAGCGAGAGAGCTGAGGCTGGCCGCGAACCCGGATCCTCCGGTCTCTGCCTCCCAAAGTACTGGGATTACAAGTGTGCGCCACCACGCCCGGCCTAGAAGAGTATTTTTTTTAGAGGGGGATCCTGGGAATTGAACCCAGGGGATTCTACTTCTGAGCTACACCCTTAGGCCCTATTTTAATTTTATTTCGAAACAGGATCTCGCTAGGTTGATAAGAGTCTCACTACTTGCTAAAGCTATCCTCCAACCTGCAATCCTCTTGTCTCAGCCTCCCAAGTTCTGGGATTACAGGCATGCACCACCACACCAGGCTCAAGAAGAGGGTTTTAAGAAGGAATCAGTGGTGTCAAGTGAGGCTGATAGGTCAAGAAGCTGAAAATAGAGAGTTGACAGATGGCAGTGTGGAGTTCTTTGGAGACCATCAAATAAATAGGCTGCTGTAACTGTATAGTGATTTGGACAAAAGCTTGGTGGAGTGGGTTTAATAGAGAACAGGTGTGGAGAGGGTATAGATGATTCTTTCAAGGAATTTTGCTGTAGAGGGAAGCAGAAACATGGTACAATAGGTAGAGGGGGATAGCAGATGAGGAATATAACATTGAAAAAATAACAGTATGTTTGTATGTTAATGGAGATGCTCCAGTACAGAGAAAAACCCATGATGTAGGAGAGAAGGGAAGAATTATTAGGGCCAGAGTAGGAAAGTGGGACTGAGATCTGTACCTAAGTGTGGAAGAGATGGATTGGCATAAAAGCATGACAGTTTATCCATAGTAACAGGAAGGTAGGCAGAGTATATGGGTCCCATAGTGCTGGGTTGGTAGATGTGCTGTTGAAAGCTTGTGAATGCTAATAGGTGGCATGGTCACTTGGTGTGTGTGGAAATAAGGGAGGAGAAGCTGGAGATTTAAAGAGTGAGAAAGTATTAAAGAATTATCTTAGAGAGTGAATGATAGGGCAAGACAGAATTTCCAGTGCTAATGGACTGAAAATGAGACCACTTTTCAGATGATTATACATTTTTTTCCTCTAGTTACTTCTAGTGGGAGTAGGTGATCATTCAACCAGTGTTTGAGTTCAGCTGCACAAATCCGTTGGAGGGCAAAGCAGTAGGTTAGAGAATCATGCTAGTGAGTGGTTATAATAGACCATAGAGTCTTAGCTGGTAAAGGAGGGAAATGAAGAGTAAGACTGTGTATTCATTGTAGATCCCTCTGGTCAAAGAAGTATAGAAGTCATGCATTTAGAGGGAATAAGTTGGAAGATGAGAGAAAGGAGTCAGAGTTTAACACAAATTTGAAATTAGGGAAGGGTAGTCAGTTATTTATTTATTTTTTGTTGTAATGGGATCGAACCCAGGGGCATTCTACCTCTGAGCTATACTTCTAGCCCTTTTTTTTTTTTTTTGCGGTGCCAGGAATTGAACCCAGGGGCATTCTACCTCTGGGCTACACCCCCAGCCCTATTTTTTGTTCTTTATTTTGAAACCAGGTTTCACTAAGTTGCAGAGGGCCTCACTAAGTAGCTGAGGCTGGCCGCGAACCCGGATCCTCCTGTCTTAGCCTCCCAAGTACTGGGATTACAAGCATGCGCCACCACCCCGGACTCAGGTATTCAGTTATTGACAGTGGTATTGTGTGATTATAGGAATAGGTGACTAAGGTAAGGTGGAAAATAAAGTCAGCAGAGGAGAGGAGGTCAGGGAACTGTGAGACAAGACCATAGGAAGGACCATCTACATTGATGCTGAAGTCACGAGTATAATCAGATTTTCGTATTTGGAAGAAGTGACAATGAGTAGATCTTCAAGAAGTGTGGCGCCGGGCGTGGTGGCGCACGCTTGTAGTCCCAATACTTGGGAGGCTGAGACCGGAGGATCCGGGTTTGCGGCCAGCCTCAGCTAATTAGTGAGGCCCTCCGCAACTTCATGAGACCCAGTTTCAAAATAAAGTCTAAAAAATTGGGCTGGGGGTGTAGCTCCGAGGTAGAACGCCCCTGGGTTCAATCCCCGGTACCGCGCAAAAAAAAAAAAAAAAAAAAAGAAGTATGGCTGCAGACCATAGTTGGCATTTCTTGGCTTGTTCCCCGTTTATTATCTACTTCTAGATGAACTTTCGGTGATTTGATGCCTTCTCATGTTTTTACATAGCTCCCTATATTCTTTTTTTTTTTTTATGTTATAGCTCCCTATATTCTAACTCCAAATCCTTAATCCTACTGTACCCTTGTACAGACGCTATTTCTTGTCTGAAATGCTTGTAGCTGCATTGCCTGCCTTCCATAGGAGATCATTATCATTTCTTATTTATGGCTTATAGTATTGATTATGTTATTTTGAAACTACTAGTTTATATTCACTGTTTTTCTATTTATTTATTTATTTATTTATTTATTTATTTTACTGGGGATGGAACCCAGGGGCATTGTACCTCTGAGCTATACTCCCAGTCCTATTTTATTCTTTTATTTTCAAGCAGTCTCACTAAGTTGCAGAGGGCTTCACTAAGTTGCTGAGGCTGGTCTTGAACCTGTGATCCTCCTGTCTCAGCCTCCCAAGTACTAGGATTACAAGCATGTACCACCACACCCAGCTTCCTTTTTTTTTTTTTTTGCAGTACCAGGGATTGAACGCAGGGGCATTCTACCTCCGCGCTACGCCCCCGGACTTATTTTTTATACTTTATTTTGAAACCGGGTCTCACGAAGTTGCGGAGGGCCTCACTAAGGAGAGAGAGAGAGAGAGAGAGGGAGGGAGAGAGGGAGAGAGTGAGAGAGAGAGCTGAGGCTGGCCGCGAACCCGGATCCTCCCGGGTTCGCCTCCCAAAGTACTGGGATTACAGGCGTGCGCCACCACGCCCGGCCCTACCCAGCTTCCTTTTGTTTTTTTTTTTTTAAACCAAGTCAACAGTTCCCTCAGGCAAAGAATGTTATCTGACTTTTGTCCATGTAGCAATGTAAAAACATTTTTGATGAATTCTAAGAATAGATATGGCGGGTTTTCTTGTTTTTTCTTTTGGTACTGGGATAGAACCAGAGGCATTCTACCTTGAGCTACAGCCCCAGCCCTTTTTATTTTGAAACAGAGTCTCGCTAAGTTGCTGAGGCTGAACTTGAACCAGTGATCCTTCTGTCTCAGCCTCCCAGGTATTGGGATTACAGGCATGTGCCACCATGCCTGGCCATAGATCTGTTTAATAAATGCTGATTTAAAGACACTTACGATCCCGGTGTGATTGCACACACCTATAGTCCCAGTACTTGGGAGCCTGATACAGGAGAATCACAGGTTCGAGGACAGCCTCACCAAGTAGTGAGACTTCATCAAACTAGGGAGACCGTGTTTCAAAACAAACATAAAAGGCCGGGCGTGGTGGTGCACGCTTGTAATCCCAGTACTTTGGGAGGCGGAGACCGGAGGATCCGGGTTCATGGCCAGCCTCAGCACACATGTGCGCGTGCGCGCGCGATCTCTCTCTCTCTCCTCTCTCCCTCTCTCTCTCTCTCTCTCTTTCTCTCTCTCTCTCTCTACCTAATGAAGCCCTCCGCAACTTCGTGAGACCCGGTTTCAAAAATAAAGCATAAAAAAATAGGGCCGGGGGTGTAGCGCGGAGGTAGAACGCCCCTGCGTTCAATCCCCGGTACCGCAAAAAAAAAAAAAAAAAAAACAAACATAAAATAGGGCTGGGGGTGTAGCTTGGAGGTAGAATGCCCCCAATCCCCAGTACCACAAAAACAAAAACAAATGGACACTTATGAGCTGGGTGTGGTGGCACACACCCATAAGCCCAGTACTTGGGAGCCTGTGACAGAAGTATTACAGGTTTGAGGACAGCCTCAGCAAGTAGTGAGACTCTCTCATCAACCTAAGAGACCCTGTTTCCAAATAAGAAATAAAATCTGGCTGGGGGTGTAGCTTGAAGGCCAGCCTCAGCAACTTAATGAGACCCTGTTTCAAAATAAAAAGTAAAAGCTGGGCCGGGCATGGTGGCGCCGCACGCTTGTAATCCCAGTACTTGGGAGGCGGAGACTGGAGGATCCGGGTTCGCGGCCAGCCTCAGCTACTTAGTGAGGCCCTCTGCAACTTTGTGAGACCCAGTTTCAAAATAAAGGATAAAAAATAGGGCCGGGGGTGTAGCTTGGAGGTAGAACACCCCTGGGTTCAATCCCTGGTACCGCAAAAAAAAAAAAAAAAAAAAGAATAAAGCCGGGCATGGTGGCGCACACCTGTAATCCCAGTATTTGGGAGGCTGAGTCAGTAGGATTGCAGGTTTGAGGACAGCCTCGGCAAGTAATGAGACTCTCATCAACCTAACGAGACCTTGTTTCCAAATAAGAAATAAAATTGGGCTGGGGGTGTAGCTCGAAGGTAGAATGCCTCTGGGTTCAATCCCCAGTACCACACACACACACAAAAAAAGTAAAAAGGGCTTGGGGTGTAGACAGAGGTAGCCTTTGGGTTCAGCCTCCAGTACCAACAAAATAAAAATAAATAAAAATAAAGACAGTTATGAATGAGCAAACAGTTGGTATGATTCTCTATGTTTATCTCAGTATGATGTTTACTTAGATTTACTTATATCAAGTGCTACAGTTAATGAAAAAAGTTTAAATGATAATGGGTTTCTCTTTATATATTAAAATGAATATTATCAGTCTATTTGATTGTAGAAAAGATGAAAAATACAGAAACAATTATTGATTGTGTTAACAGATTGAAGTGAAGACAGATAATATATCACTTAAGCATTTCAAAGAAAGCCTCTTTTTTTTATTTTCTCTGCCTTCCAGTATGAACCTTCCATTTTTGTTTTAGAAACTGAGTTCACAGTTGAAGGAATAAGCCCCTAAACTTACTGAGATAATCTAGGAAGTAAAGAAAACAGGTAATTTAAAGGTGACTGTAATACAATTAAATGAATGTCTCCCCCCACTAACTTATTATTTATTTGTTTTGGTACTAAGAATTGAACCCAGGGACACTATCTCTGAGCTACACCCTCAGCCCTTTATATATATATATATATATATATATATATATTTACTTCAGAGCTACATCCATAGCCCTATTTTATTTTATTTTTTTAGTTTGAAACAGGGTCTCACTAAGTTGCGGAGTGCCTCACTAAGTTGCTGAGGCTGGCTTCGAACCTGTGATCCTCCTGTCTCCGCCTCCCAAGTACTGGAATTACAGGTGTGCACTACCATGCCCAGCTAACTTAAATTTAGGGGCAAGTTTATACAACACAAGAAATGAACATACTGAAAATCTATTTGCTTGTTTGATACTAGTTTTATTTCTCTGAAAGAATGTTTAGGTGAAGTTTTGATTTCTCTTATGATTTTGTTTAGTTGAAGTTTTTTTTTGTGTGGCACTGAGGATTGAACCCAGGGAGATTCTACCTCTGAGCTACACCCCCAACCCAATTTTATTTCTTATTTGGAAACAGGGTCTCATTGAGTTGTGAAGGGCCTTGCTAAGTTGCTAAGGCTGGCTTCGAACCTGCGATCCTCCTGTCTCAGCCTTCCAAGTACTGGGATTACAGGCATGCACCACCACGCCTGGTTTAGTTGAAGCTTTTAGGTGAATTTTTGATTTAGGAGTGTTTAGGTAAAGTTTTGGTTCCTCCTATTTTTTTAATTTCTCTTATGATTTCTTGTGTATTTATGAATTTATAATTAAATGGCATACCAAAATAAATCACCTCTATTAGTTGTGTTTTTTACTCCTAGTTTATATTAAATTTTTTTTTGTGTGGTTACCGGGGATTGAACGCAGGGGCGTTCTACCTCCGTGCTACGCCCCCGGCCCTATTTTTTATACTTTATTTTGAAACCAGGTCTCATGAAGTTGCGGAGGGCCTCACTAAGGGGAGAGAGAGAGAGAGAGAGAGAAAGAGAGAGAGAGAGAGAGAGAGCTGAGGCTGGCCGCGAACCCGGATCCTCCGGTCTCCGCCTCCCAAAGTACTGGGATTACAAGCGTGTGCCACCACACCCGGCTTTATATTAAATTTTCTTTTGGTACATTGTTAAGTTAATGTCTCCTAAACTTCTACTACAAAAATTAATTTTGAATTTTTCATTTTTATCAGAAATTATGAGTGGAAAATCTCAAGTCCACATATTTTGGGGTGCTCCGGCTGGTCCATTGAAAATGACTGTATCACAGGGAACAGCTTCTTTAATGTCTACTGTGGACCCATGGAAAAAAATCCAGCTTTTGTACAATCAACATTCTTTACATCTGAAGGATGAAAACCGTCAGCCTAGAAATGTGAAAAGCTGTCAGGCCCCAGACACTACTGGTCTGCAAGATCTTAGTGGGCATTTTTTAGCCAACTCTGTGAATCGATCTGTTCAGGTGAAAGAAGACTTTCTATATTCTGCTTCAGAAACACAGAATATAAAACCCCTGAAGATTCACCCCTCAGGGCTGAGTGATGTGACCATCTCTAATGTGCAGATATTTGGCTCTAAGGACAGAATTCAGCATTTACCTGAAGAAGAGATGTGTCATCAGCTTCAATGTGAAATGAAGGAAATTACAGATGAACAGCCTAAAAATCAGTCAAATATATGTGGTCAAAACTTTCAAACAAATTCTTTTCAGTTAGATCATAAATGTGCAGTTACTGAACAAACTAATACAGGGTTGGAAGCTGTAGAAAAAAAGTGCATGCCAACAGAACATCATGAAATGCAAAATCAATGTCTGGAATTCTTTTCCCCTAACACAGTGGTTAAACCAAGGTCTGAAGGAGCAGTTACGGTCTCAAACCTTAAAATATCTACTGACACTGAATTTCTCAGTATAATGACCTCCAGTCAGGTTGCTTTTTTAACTCAAAGGAAGAATAAAGCGCAGAATTCTATAAATAATGGTACCCTAAACATGGAGATTGACCCCAAGGCAAGTTATGCGGAAGTACAAAGAACTGAAGATAATTTGATTTGGCCTAATGATTTTTCAGAAGGATATGAGAGTAGACAAAACCAAGCACAGTCCCTAGAACTTTTTAGTCCTGTTTGTCCTGCAACAAAAAGTAGCTCTATTCAAATAAACCCTGAAAAAGATCTTGAGGAAAATACAGGATCTCAGGAACTTTTCAGTTCTGAAGATGAACTGCCACCAAATGAGATATGTATTGAGTTGTGTAGCTCAGGAATACTGTGTTCCCAACTAACTACCTTCCACAAAGGTGCTGTTAAAAGAAGTTGGACTTCTCAAGATAAATCGGGCCATTCTAAAGCTTTCTCTGAAATCCCCCAAGTATCTAAAAAAATGAAGTCGGATTCTAATGCAAGAGATTTTGCTGTCGCAGTGGACCAAAGGACTGTGTCTGAATTTAAGGGTATTAAAAAAATATCATTAATAAAAAACTGTGATTCCAAAAGTCAGAAGTATAATTGTTTAGTTATGGTGCTAACTCCATGCCATGTGAAGGAAATAAACATAAAATCTGGACCAAATTCTGGCTCTAAAGTGCCTTTGGCAACAATTACAGTAATTGATCAATCAGAAATTAAGAAGAAGGTTTTCCTGTGGAGGACTGCAGCATTTTGGGCACATACAGTGTTTCTCGGAGATATAATTTTACTCACAGGTGAGGTCATCAAGGTATAGTGCTGGCTTATTTTATAAAGCCGTGCTTTTCTCTTTGTTTGTTTTCTCCCACCTTGAGTCTTTGAGGACTCTTTCTTTTCCATTTTCTCTAGACCTGGCATTATTGACCCCTGGTAGCATTGCATTGGTCCCTGTTAATGTGAGTTTGTGTTGCAGAGCTGAAGGTCACTTTTGGAGTGCTGATGAAACTAGGTTTCCCAGACTGTACAGGGAAGGCTGGACCTTGCATCAGGGTCGTCTACCACAGTCATCTGCTGTGCCAACCTTCCTGGAGGCCTTTCCTAGTGGATGAAAGTTCAGACCTTCTACCTGTGTAGTTTTTCCTGGTGTTTTTTTCTTTTTGGTACTGGCAATTGAACACAGAAGTGTTCTACCTCCAGGCTAAGCTCCCAGCCCTCATTCATTTTTTATGTTGAAACAGGGTCTCCCCTGCCCGGCGTGGTGGCGCACGCTTATAATCCCAGTACTTGGGAGGCTGAGACAGGAGGATCGCAGGTTTGCAGCCAGCCTCAGCTTCTTAGTGAGGCCCTCAGCAACTTAATGAGACCCTGTTTCCCTAAGTTGCTGAGGCTGGTCTTGAACCTCCGATCCTACTGTATCAGCCTCTCAAGTACTGGGATGAAAGGTGTGCACCACCATGCCCTGCTTCTTTGTGTTATATAGTTTTAACAACTAGGCAACATTCTATCCAGTGACTTTACTGGAATTTACTTAACCGTTTTCCTATTCCAGGATACCTTGGTTATTTCTATGAACACTGTTTAAAATCCTAGTTTATTTTACATTATGTCTTTAGGAAAAAAGTATCTAGTTTTCTAAATGTTTTTTTTTGTATGGAGTGAATGGAAACTTAGTGAGGAAAAAATAAATCTATATTTTTCCATTGTCCTAATTAAGTAGAGAAATTATATTTGCATAAAAATTTATGAAGAAATTTTTTTGTGTGTGTGTCTGTGGTACCAGGAATTGGACCCAGAGGCATTCTACCTTCGAGCTACACCCTTAGCCCTATTTTATTTTTTGGTTTGAAACAGGATCTTGCTAGGTTGCTGAGAATCTTGCTAAGTTCCTGAGGTTGGCCTCAAACTTGCAGTCCTCCTGTCTCAGCCTCCCAAGTACTGAGATTACTGATGCTTGCCACCATACCCAGCAATGAGCAAGTTAATAGCTTCCAATCATGCATTATTATGACTATCTTGGATAAGTCATACCAGATATTGGTATATATCCCAGAACTGAAAAATTTTAGGTAACAGACACATCTCAGAGCATATTCCATTCAGTAACATGGTAGATGTTTTGTGACTGCTTTTTTTTTTTTTTGCACTGGGGATTGAACCCAGGGGCATTCTACCTCTGAGCTCTACACCCCCAGTCCTAAATTTTATTCTTTATTTTGAAACAGGGTCTCACTAAGTTGCGGAGGGCCTCACTAAGTAGCTGAGGCTGGCGGTGAACCTGTGATCCTCTTGTCTCAACTTCCCAAGTACTGGGATTACAAGCGTGCACCACCACACCTGGCTTCCAAATCATTTTGCTGTGGTTAATATTTTATACTTGTAACACTTTGTACAGTGATTATATCTTGCCTAAGAGATATTCCTCTTTTGCTCACTCTGTTTATAATTTATAGTTTTTGCTTTACCTAGAATTGTTTCTATTTGTTGGTATGTTTATTTCCACTAAATGATTCTCTATCCACCTTAGATCATATAGTTCTTTCTTTCCCATTGGAAAATGTTCCCTACCTGCAAAGAAATTGACTTTTCACATCTCTAGAAGATGATTACCATGCTGTTTAGGGAAAAATAATTAAGTTCTTTAAAAACTGCCTTATGAGCTGGGCATGGTGGCACATGCTTGCAATCCCAGTACTTGGGAGGCTAAGACCGGAGGATCCGGGTTCTCAGCCAGCCTCAGCTACTTAGTGAAGCCCTCCGCAACTTAGTAAGACCCTGTTTCCAAAGAATAAAAAATAGGGCTGGGGGCTTAGCTCAGAGGTAGAATGCTCCTGGGTTCAATCCCCAGTACCGCAAAAAAAAAGAAAGAAATATACATTGCAAGCCAGACATGGTGGTGCATGCCAGTAAGGAGGATCACAGGTTCAAAGCCAGCTTCTGCAACTTAGCGAGACCCTGTTTCAAAATAAAAAATAAAATAGGAGCTGGGCGTGGTGGCGCACGCTTGTAATCCCAGTACTTTGGGAGGCGGAGACCAGAGGATCCGGGTTCGCGGCCAACCTCAGCGCGCTCGCTCGCGCACTCTCTCTCTCTCTCTCTTTCTCTCTACCTAGTGAGGCCCTCTGCAACTTCGTGAGACCCGGTTTCAAAATAAAGTGTAAAAAAATAGGGCCGGGGGTGTAGCTCGGAGGTAGAACGCCCCTGGGTTCAAGCCCCGGTACCGCAAAAAAATAAATAAATAAATAAATAAAATAGGGTTGGAGGTGTAGCTCAGAGGCAGAATGCGAGTGGGTTCAATCCCCAGTACTGCAAAAAAAAAAAAAAACATTGCAGCATTTGCCTCCTGTAAAGGGGACCTTCACTCTTCCTCTGTGGAGTGGTGTGCTTCCATATTGATTTCCATAGTGGGAACCTTCACTCTTCCTCTGTGGAGTGGTGTGCTTCCATATTGATTTCCATAGTGGGACCTTCACTCTTCCTCTGTGGAGTGGTGTGCTTCCATATTGATT
>PVJS01062296.1:0-10769 GCA_004027185.1 Glis glis | reverse complement strand
AGAGAGAGAGAGAGAGAGAGAGAGAGAGAGGGAGAGAGAGAGAGAGAGAGAGAGAGAGAGCGCTGAGGCCGGCCGCGAACCCGGATCCTCCGGTCTCCACCTCCCAAAGTACTGGGATTACAAGCGTGCGCCACCACACCCGGCTTCTTCTCCTTTTCTTAAACTTATTTGTACCCAGAAAGTCTTTTCTTTTGAAAAGAAATTTTTTTTATTATCAGAATAAACAGTGCAGAAGAATTAGAAAATTAAACATAGTAGGAAATTAATGACTAATAATACTATCAACTGTAAAATTTTCTGTATACTTCTGGTTTGTTTGTGTGTGCACTTATATGTACAACTGAGTATTTTAAAAACATAAATATGAGGGTTTGATTTAGAAAGTTTTGAAGTAGCAGTTGGGGGCAGGGGTGTAAGTAGTTTCTGCTTTCTAGCTAACTCTCGCTTTGTGCTAAGACAGGCCCTTTATTTCTAGTAAAAGTCCTGAACTACAGGGAATTCATCTGAAATACCCAGCGTTTTCAGATTGAGAGGTTGTGCTTTCTTTAGTAAAAACTGGGTAACTGGTGGCATGTCATTTGCCCTGTTAGACTTTATCTTCTACGTACGATTAAAAATTAAGCTTCTGATGCCGTATGTGATGGGGGGTCCACAATTGGGAAGAGACGTGGGCATTTGTGTGAGAAGTGGCATTCAGGAGGGAGGGTAGATGAACAGAGCCTGGGTGTCTATCTGTTGGTGGGACCCGGACTGAGCTATAACCTTGGAGAAGCCTTCTTTGGATTCTTGGAATGGTCTTGGACCGCACCATGAGGATTGGATCAGAACCTTGTTGTTGCTCACCTGGGGCAGCAAATCAAGGAATGTGTATGGAATGTTTCAAGGAATGTGAAACCATCAAGGGAAAACTGGTTTTCAGGTGAGGGAGTAGAGAGAGTTGTCTAAGGAGAAAAAAAATGTCAAGGAAGAGGAGTTATAGATAATAGCACAGTTACCAAAAAAGTAATATAAGTTCAACTCTAGAGGATAATTCAAGTCCTTTTTACTAGATTTGGGATCTAAGCATAAAATAGACTGTTTTATAGAAAACTCAAATTTGTTGCTATTTTGAGAATTACTTAGACCATCTAGGGCCATTATAAGAATTAAATATTCAGTCAGTATAGTAGGCAACATGGTGCCCGAGCTTTACTCTTCCCTTGCTCCTCAACACTCTGCTCTACTGAATTTTATGTATTCTTGATTAATATAAATCAAGAAAATTTAAACATGGATACTACTTGAGTGCAGTTGTCAGATAAGCTTTGCAATTGCTAAGGTTGTTTTATTCTGACAGGTTCATGGCGACAGGCTGGTATAAAAAGGCACAGGCGGTGAAGCCAGGCTGCTGGGTTTGAATCCTACCTCCTCCATTCACCCACGTCACACATGTTCAGAGGAGGAGGGCACCTGCCTCAGATTCCCTGGGTTATGTCATGGATCTTGTCACTGAACAGTGTCTGGCTAATATGGACCTGAAGCTCTGAGGTCTGTGGGGGAGGCTCCTTGTTTTTGTATAGGTCCATATGCTACTTAGATCATCAAGTTAGCTGGAGCACATATTGCTCAAAGGACTTGTGTGTGTGTGTGTGTGTGTGTGTGTGTGTTACTGGGGATTGAACCCAGGGACATTCTACCTGTGAGCTACACCCCCAGCCCTATTTTATTTTTATTTATTTATTCATTTTATTATTATTATTATTATTATTATTATGGCACTGGGGATTGAATCCAGGGGCATTCTATCTCTGAGCTACACCCCCAGCCCTATTTTATTTTTATTTTGAAACAGGGTCTCGCTAGGTTGATGAGAGTCTTACTACTTGCTGAGACTGTTCTCAAACCTGTGATCCTCCTGTCTCAGCCTCCCAAGTGTTATGATTATAGCTCCTATTTTATTTTTAAAATAAATAACTTGCTAGGTTGATAAGAGTCTCACTACTTGCTGAGGCTGTCCTTGAACTTGTGATCCTCTTGTCTCAGTCTCCCAAGTACTGGGATTACAGGCATGCGCCACCATGCCTGGTTTAAAGCACTGTTTTAATCACACGTGATGTATATATTATTTACAAAAAGGCTTTATGGCTGATCTAAAATAAAAAAACTAACAAGCTGGGGAATGGGTGCTACCAGGGAGTTAGGGTGAAACCAGTTTTTCAACATGTTTGAAAAAGTTAAGTTTTAATTCAGACCTAAGCTTGAATTCTACTGCTTTCCAGCTAGGTAGCCTTGGGAAAGCTATCTCAGTACACTTTCCTTGCTGTGGTGAAAAGAACTGAAAGCGCCTATGGAATTGTCACGAAGAGTAAATAAGGTGAGCCAAGAGATGCAGTAGGGAGCCCGGTGCCTGTGCGTTCCTCTCCCCTGCTCCTGAGCACTGTGTTCTATTCCAACCTGAATTTATCTCTGAGTCTCCTGACAGCTGAGGCAAAATACAAATATAAAAATCAAACAAGAACCCCCTTTTAAAACAAATCAATATAAAATAGGAAATCAAATAATTGTTATCCAAGGCCCTGACTTTGAATTCTTAAAAAATTGGTATCATGTTTCCTTATGTAAGAAGAAGTAAAAAAACCCAAGTAATGTAAAGGATGCTTACTATTAATAGAGATTTATGGAGACACGTTTGGTGATTTCTTCTATCGACCCTCTTTAAAAGCTGAGGCATTCCATTAAGTCTTAAATTTAGCGAAGGCATTTCTAAAGGAAGCTAAGATAATTTGGACTGAAAACATTACTTTTCAACAGCATAACCTAACGCAGGAGCAGAATGAGAAATTCTAAAAATCTTGGATACTTGAAACGACTTTTAGATTTGTCTTGAACACTAGCTCTCTCCAGCTACGTCTAGCAAATGCTAGACTGGCAGGTTGAATATGCTCGATCTCCAGTTGAATTGCATGCTGCTCATTCCTTTAGCAGATGGATTTATTCTGTGTTCCCATGGCTATGAGACCAGGCTCAGTCTCTCCTTGTGGGGGCTGGTGTAGCACATCATTTTTTTTCTTTTTGCGGTACTGGGGTTTGAACCCAGGGACATTCTACCTCCGAGCTACACCCCCAGCTCTATTTTTTTTATTCTTTATTTTGAAACAGGGTCTCACTAAGTTGTGGAGGGCCTCACTAAGTAGCTGAGGCTGGCCACGAACATGCAATCCTCCTGTCTCAGCCTCCCAAGTACTGGGATTACAAGTGTGCACCACCAGGCCTGGCTGTAGCACATCATTTTGCAAGTACAGATTAAGAAAATGTCTGGGGCAAAATGGTGGGATAGCGAGAGGCAGCGTGTCGCCGGCGCTCCGAGAGTCGGAGCTTGGCCTGTGGGAAGACTGCATCTTGAAAAGAAAAGTAGGGCAGCCAAAACTCAACAAAACAATGAGAACCAAATTGCAGCAGAATGCGAGGCAGTGGAAAGAGCGGAGGTCGGTCGGGAGCTCAAAGCATTTCACCTGGTAGGCGGAGAGCAGAGCCAAAGGCACCATGTTGGCTGAGCCACGCCAGCACCTTGGCCCCCGGAATCCTCCAGCAAAGAAACAGCTGATTCTTGTGAAACCAGCAATTATAGTCCACCATCAAAAGCAGTCGACATCGGACCATGATGAAGCCTAAGTTGAACCAGATCCACACCTACAATGGCGACAACTGCAAAGGTTGGGATGCGAGCCTCAGCCCCCGCAAAGAAAGCGACGCAGGTAGACATAGATGAGGTGGCCAGGCACAGGAGAACCCCAACACTGAGAAAAAGAGTGGGTGAAACATGGCCCCCCAGAGTAGCCTAGCACCGGCGCAGAACACCACAGCACTGAGGACATGGCACGGCCCCCTGGAACCACCCAACAAGAACACGGGTGAGTGAGATAAAGGGAGGCAGCGTGTCGCCAGCACTCCAAAACTTGGAAATTGGTTGGTGGGAAGACTGCTTCTTAACAAGAAAAGTGGGGCAGACAAAACTCAACAAAACAAAGAGAGCCGAAGAGCAACGGAGTGCGAGGCAGTGGACAGAGTGGGGGGCTAAACAGAACTCCACGCATTTCATCTGGTAAGTGGAGAGCAGAGGTGACAGTGCCATCTATGCGGGGCCACGGCTACACCGCGACTCCCAGAGACCAATAGCAAAGAGACAGCAGATCCTTGTGAAGCCAGCGACTATAGACGACCATTGAAAGCGATCAACACCGATCAACTCTGGAACATGATGAAGCCCACTTGCACCTACAACACCGATGGTTTCAAGGGGTGGGCCGTGAGCCTCCATTCCCACAATGAGTGTGATGAGAGGCAAAGAAGAGGTGGCCATACACAGGAGCAGCCCAACTCTGAGAACACGAGCCAGTGAGCCATGGCCCCCATGAGTAGCCCAACACCATCCTAGAACACCCCAGAACTGAGGACATAGATAGATGAGACATGGCCCCCTCCCCAGCGGCCCAGCACTGAGAACACAGGTGGGTCAGCCCCTGGCCTCGCCCCCATAGACCCACCCCGCACTGGGGATGCGAGGCGGGCAAACCCTTGGCCCCGCCCTCAGAGAACTCCTTCCCCCTGGCGCTGGGGATGTGGGGCAGGTGAACCCTGGGCCCTGCCCCCAGAGACCCCTGGTGCTGGGGACAAGGGGCAGGTGAGCCCTCGGCCCCACCCCCGGAGACCCCCAGTGCTGGGGACACAGAGTGGCTGAGCCCTCGGCCCTGGCCCTGGAGAACCCCTCTGCCTGGCGCTGGGAACACGGGGCAGGCGAGCCCTCGGCCCCACCCCTGGTGATCCCCGACGCTGGGGATGCGGGGCGGGTGAGCCCTTCGCCCCGTCCCCGGAGAACCCCTCACCCCGTCTCTGGGGACGTGGGGTGGGCGAGTCCTTGGCCCTGCCTCCAGAGAATACCTCTCCCCGGCACTGGGGACATGGGGCAGGTGAGCCCCCAGCCCTGCTCCGGAGAACCCCAGTGCTGAGGTCATGGGAGGATGAGCCACGACCCCGCACAGGAGGGACTCCAGACAAAGAGAGAAAACCTCAGATGAGCAAAGGTGAACTAACTGGGGGAGAAGGGAGGGAAGGAGAGGGAAACAAACTGGTGCACAGGATGGACTTACACAAAGATATCAACATCAACTACTATGCTGAAAATGGGAAGCAGGGAGGGGGGAGGCGGGGGGTGGGAATTGGGGAGGGCTAATTGACCGATGAGTGCATCCTGAAATCCTTCAAGATGTATGATTGCAATGCACTAATAAAATAAAATTAAAAAAAGAAAATGTCTGGATTTAAATTTGTGGGTGATTTTCAGCTCTCTGGGGTCGGAGAGGCTGCTATAGGCAAGGCTTTATTTAGCCAAGCTGTTGATTTTATGTTTTAACCACAAGGCATCCTGTTACAGTGACAGCATGGATTTACAGCCAGGCTGGACTAGGTGTGGAGTCTGCCTCTGCTAACTTCTAGCCACGTGAACTTTAGCAAGGTAATTCTCCTTTGACTTCCTGGAGCCTTCGCCTTCTCTACCTGTAAAATGTGGTCCAGAAAACTTACTTACAGACTGTTTGTGAGGATGAAAGAACATATTTAAAATAAACTGTCTGGCATAGTTCAGAGTATAGAGATAGTGAGGATGTGGATTTGGGGGCTTCTTCTTTTTGGTGCTGGGGATGGAATCCAGGGGCATTCTACCTCCAAGCTACACTCCCAGTCCTATTTTATTTTTTTATTTAGAAACAGGGTCTTGCTACATTGCGGAGAGCCTCACTAAGTTTCTAAGACTGGCTTCAAACCTGCGATCTTCCTGTCTCAGACTCCCAAGTACTGGGATTACTGGCGTGTGACACCACGCCTGGCTTCTTTTGGTTCTTTAACAATCTGCTGCTCCATTAAGAGATAAAATGTGAGCATGAGGCCATTCTTTTAAGACGGGTTAAATACAGAAGAGCAGAGACTCTTGTTCCTTATGAAAGTTTTGTCCTCCAAGTCCCTCCCTCCTCCCTTCTCCCTCCTTCTTTTTTCCTTCCTATATTGGGAATTGAACCCAGGGGTCTTCTACCTCTGAGCTACACCCCCAAGCCTATTTTATTTTGAAACAGAGTCTCGCTAAGTTGCCGAGGCTGGCCTTGAACCTGCGACCTTTCTGTCTCAGCTTCCCAAGTACTGAAATTACAGGTGTGTGCCACCATACCTGGCGAATCTTGCTTTTCTTAAGAAAATGATCAAGATAGTCACTTATTTTTTTTTTTTTTTTTTTTGCGGTACCGGGGATTGAACCCAGGGGAGTTCTACCTCTGTGCTACACCCCCGGCCCTATTTTTTTATACTTTATTTTGAAACCGGGTCTCACGAAGTTGCAGAGGGCCTCACTAGGTAGAGAGAGAGAACGAGAGAGACGGAGAGAGAGAGAGCTGAGGCTGGCTGCGAACCCGGATCCTCCGGTCTCTGCCTCCCAAAGTACTGGGATTACAAGCGTGCGCCACCACGCCTGGCTATCACTTATAAATTCATTCTTAAAATGAGGAGAATGAATGAAGAAACAATTATTAATCAACAGTGGTTGACTGTTAGTGTTGCAGATAAAGTTACCTCAATTTACATCATAATCTGTTAACTAACAGTATAACATTGTGATGATCAATTAGATTGACCACTTATATATCAGACATTTTTGGTGGGGTAAAGTCATTGCCAATATTAGTTACTAAATGTTTTAGAAAAAATATTAGCTTAGTAATTATCAGCCAAACTAGTTTCATACATCAAAAGGGTTCATATATTCATTAATAGGGAGCCGACCTGAATAGAAAATTAATTTATTTGAAATTTACCCATTTCTTTTTTAAATGTTAGCTCTATTTTTAATTTTTGAAAATATTACTAATTTGAAGTAATTTTTTTAGTTACATATGAGCCTTTCCCCCCCCCCTTTTTTTTTTAATTTAAAGGGTCAATCCTGACAACAAGCATTGAACTTTTCATTTTTTAAAAATAGGGATGAGAGTTGGGCGTGGTGGCACACACTTTTAATCCAGTACTTGGGAGGCTGAGACAGGAGGATCAAAGGTTCAAGGACAGTCTCGGTAATGGTGAGACTCTCATCAACCTAGGAAACCCTGTTTCAAAATAAAAATAGGGCTGGGTGTATAGCTCAGAGGTAAAACGCCCCTGAGTTCAATCCCCAGTACCAATAAGTAAGTAAGTAAGTAAAACAAACAAACAAACAAACAAACAAACAAACAAATAGGGATGAGGAGCTGGGCATGGTGGTGTATACCTGTAATCCCAATTACAGGCAGAGACAGGAGGATTGCAGGTTTGAGGAAAGCCTCAGCAATAGCAAGACTCTCAGCAACCTAGCAATATCCTATTTCAAAACAAAACAAAACAAAAAAATAAAATAGGGCTGAGGGTGTAGCTCAGAGGTAGAAATGCCCCTGGCTTCATCCCCGGGTACCACGCTCCCTCCCACACACAATGGGGATGAGGGCCTGACATCTATAACAATCAACTACTGTTGATTTTTATGAGCATTAAAATTTGAGACTTCTAGACTTTCAAAGCTTCCCAAACTTATTGGCTTACCACTGCTTTTTCAGAAAAAATAATTACTCACTACCCCCTCGGGCCCTTCCATTGCCCCCTGATTTTATTCAACATCCCCCAGTTGCACCTGAGGCTTCTACAACTCCCTCCCCTACCAGATTATCCTACCACATTCTCCCTCTCCCAGGGGGCAGTATGACAGATTTAGGAATCTATGTAATTCAAGCTACTTCAGGTACATAAGTGAGCTACAGTAGGAGGGGATTTGTTTGTTTGCTTGTTTGTTTGTTTGTTTTTGGTGGTACTAGGGATTGAACCCGGGGGTGTTATACCTCTGAGCTACACCCCAGCCTTTTTATTTTGAAAGGAGGTCTCACTAATTTGCTGAGGGTCTCACTAAGTTGCTGAGGATGGCCTTGTACCTGCAATCCCCCTGTCTCCGCCTCCCAAGTACTGGGACTACAGGCATGTGCCACCATGCCCCTGCCAGGAGGGGAATTTTCAGCAGAGGGAGGTGTGACTTTTTGATGGGGCTAAGTCACCCTGTACACTGGTTACAGTGTCCTGTCATGCTCCTTATGAAGATTACATGAAGAAACCATTCGCAGTGCTAAGGCTGACTTTGGCTCTACGGCACATGGAATGGGCGGTGTCTTTTGAAGGTTAGCTGAGACATGAAGCAGAGCTGTGGTTGCCTGGTAGAAAGTAGACATGAGGTGGAAGTTTGTCTAGAAGCAAGCAGAATGGCGGCTGTGGTATCCAGTAGGCACATTTGGTTCATCTGACTCAAATGGGGACCTGCCCAGGGGGTGGGATCGGTACTGTACACTGCTGGGACGGCTCACACCTTCGAGAGGAGAGTTGGGAGGACCATGACCTGATGTGACAGCCTTGTTCCCAAAGAGGGAGATAGCATCCTGAGACCCAGGACCACTGACACTGCACACAAGATCACACTAATGGCAACTCCGATGGCACGTCCTTGGAAACAATTGCATTTATAAGGACAGTGGGTTTTGTTTGTTTTTATTTCCTCATTCCCTCCCTTCATCTCTCCTTTCCTCTCTCAGTTTCCTTAAAAACCCTGACATGAGTTTTTGCAGTGATTTTTACATTATTCACTACAGAAACAAATATAAATGCCATCCCTCATCTTCACATGTGAAATTTTAATTTTCTGTAATTTAGTCTAACAACTAAAAAGTGTCTGAGGCCTCCATTCTGCAAGGTGGTTTGGGTGGGATTTCTACAGCATGGGCTTGCTGCAGAGTTCTGAGGGGATCCTACTTTGCTGGGGCAGCTGCCCACTTTATGGGGTGTGCTGCTCACTCAAGGCCATACCCAGGAATTGGGACTTCCCCCAGGCAGTCTAGCCAGCCGGCAGCCAAGGAGCACAGCTCAGGCCTGCCTTCTCTGGGGTCTGAGTCTCCTCAGTGCGGGATGTGGGCACTGTGAGGTCTGACTGTGAGGCCTGGCCATGAAGTCATACCGGAGGAGGACCGAGAACAAAGGAACAAAGAAAGAAAACGCCCCTAACCATTGCCCTGCCGGAGATGACCTGGCCACCAGCACACCAACCAGCGGCTTACATGACTATGACTGTACCTCCCCCCCAACTCCTTGCCCTATAAAAAGCCCCTAGCCTGTAAGGAGGCAGGCTTTCTGACTCTCCTGGGTGCTCTCTCCCCAGTCAGATGCCTCCTTCCAGGTTTTATTCCTAAATAAAGCCTGTTCCCTGCTGGTCGGCTGTGTTTTCTTTGCCCCCATCTACCCCAACACAGGGGTCCTTCTGACCTTCAGCCTTTCTGCTGATGAAAAACTCCTTCCCAGAAAATTCAGTTCTAGTCATAGAAAGGATATTATTTCCCTCATGTTTCTACCCTAGAGAGTTTGTATATAAGCAATCAACAGACCTATCTACCTATCTTAGGCTTTTAGAATACAAAAGCTGTAGAATCTTCCAGGCAATTTTGGGTATTCTGCTCCTTCATATCCTTCCTTTGAAATAATAAACTCCTGAGACAACAATTTACTTAAATAGGGCAAAAGGAATGAGAAAAATATTGGGAGGGAAAATCCACATCAATTAATGGTCCCAATGCACTTTTCCAGCCAAATGTGTATTGAAGAAGGCGGCTCAGCAGTCTTCATCACCATCTTTGGATCACGAATCTGCTCCTCTAAATCCATATCTGTATCAGGCTCTGAATTTTGGCCAGTCCACAGTTTCATGAAAGATACATTCTGGATTATTCTGAGAATTGCTGAATCCCGAGCACTCTTTCAGGAGCCGCCTTGGAAATACCTCAGTGGTTATGTTCATTTACTTCCGGTTGACGCCTTGACGCCTAACAGTGGCAGGAGCAGGAAGGAGACAGTGCACAGGCGCACTAGCCTGGGCGTGGGGTGGGGACGCTGCTGCCCCAGCCAAGCAGAGCTGGGGTGGAGAGACCTGGTAAGCAGAAGGTGGTATTGCTGACTCCAGATCATATTCTACTCCTTAGTGATTTATGTTTTTTTTATCCCTTAGGAATAAAAGCCAGTCAAATTAGATTTACCAATTTAATAATCTAAATTTTTACCCCCAAAATCCATACTGATGGATAACTGCCAGTGTTTTAGTTGGTTGTGCTTAGAACAAACATCATCGATGCTCAGTTAATTTTCCAAAAAGCACCTTTCTTTCTTTCTTTCTTTCTTTTTTTTTTTTTGGTACCGGGTATGGAACTCAGGGGCATTCTATCTCTGTGCTGCACCAACAGCCACATTTTTTTATTCTTTATTTCGAAATAGGGTCTCACTAAGTTGTGGAGGGCCCAAGTTGCTGAGGCTGATTGCAAACCTGTGATCCTCCTGTCTCAGTTTCCCAAGTACTGGGATTACAAGTGTGCACCATCATACCAGGCTCAAGAAACACATTTCTTTTTATTTTGCAGTACTGGGGATTGAACCCAGGGGCATTCTACCTCTGAGCTATACCCCCAGCCCTATTTTTTAATTCTTTATTTTATTTATTTTTTTGCGGTACTGGGGATTGAATCCAGGGGCATTCTACCTCCAGGCTACCCCCACCAGCCCTATTTTTTTTTTATTCATTATTTTGAAACAGGGTCTCACTAAGTTGTGGAGGCCTCACTAAGTAGCTGAGGCTGGCCGCAAACCTGGATCCTCTGGTCTCAGCCTCCCAAATACTGGGATTACAAGCGTGTGCCACCACA
>PVJS01062295.1:0-10769 GCA_004027185.1 Glis glis | reverse complement strand
GAGATATGGAGCATGAGCAGGGTCCTGGGAACCATAAGGACACATAGACTTAAAAGTGTATAGGAGCAACTATACACAAGGCTCTGAGGTAGATTAAGGCAATCTTATTGAAGCAACATATGAATAACTGGGATTCATTTTATGAGCAATAGGAAATCATCAATCATTTTCTTCTTTGATTGATTTTTGTGGTGCTGGGTGTAGAACTCAGGGTCTTACACATGCTAGGCAAGAGGTAAGGTGTAGACCACTAAGGTATATTCCCAGCCCCATCAATCATTTTTAATCAGGAGAACAAATACACATTTTAAAATGACAATGATTGAGCCGGGCATAGTGGTACATACCTGTAATCCCAGTACTTGGGATATTGAAACAGGAGGATCGCAGGTTCAAGGCCAGCATGCAGTAACTTAGTGAGACCCTGTTTCAAAAATAAAATAAAATAGAGCTGGGTATTTTGCTCAGAGTAGAAAGCCCCTGAGTTCATAAAATGACAATTGGAAGCAATGTTAGCCTCATATATGATAATGTGGCTCTAACCTGGGGTGGCGGTATGAGAAAAAGAGATGCAGGAATAGATTCACAACTCTTCAAAGATACAGTTGAGAAGAGTTGGGTGTTGATTAAATCAGAGAATGAGGAAGAAGAAAAATGCAATCATATATACAGGTGTTAATCACAGCATCATGACTATGCATAAAGGATTTAATATGACCCAAATGCTAAATAATAGCAGAATTCTGTTCAGGTGTGAAAAGATGATAAAAGTTCTAAAAATTATTTATGAGAAAATTTTATAATATAGAAAAAATATTTTGTTTTAAGAATACATTAGATACATTGGATTCAATTTAAGACATTTTTAGATGCTGACTAGAGACTGTCCAGGGCAGATAGTACACTTTTACATAAAATCTAGTTACAAACGTGTAAGTGTTTCTCAAGCCTCAGCTGTCAGCCTCCACTGGCCTAGAGAAAGTGCTGGTGAGACATTGCCTAATGCTATTTCAGTATCAGAATGCCACAATCAAGTGTGAAATACATTTTCAAATAATAACATCTCTTGGATAGGGCAGCACTCTATTGACTATTGAGCCTACAACAAGACCATTCTATTATTCTCCAGTCGATCAGAAAAGCTCCCATGTAAAGAATCCAAATGTCCCCAAAGTCCACTCCTGCCAGTATCTCTTCCTCTGTTCTCTGAATTTAAGAGGGGCAAAACTTCCCAAACCTGCCTGAGCCAAGGAATTCCCAGGGGGATAGTTGAAAACAAACATTGAAAGACTGATTCCCAAACAGAATCCTTGAGATAAGACGCAGAATCTACACTAAGACGTGATCCCAGATGGAAAGTTTGATGGGCCTAGTTTTGCAGAATGAAAGGCTGTTGAACAAAGTAGCGAGAATGGACAGTGTTGTCATTGAGTTACCGGTAATTAGTTGATAAAACCCTGTCTTTCTGGAAAATGCATATAGTTGATACCCATACCCTCATCTCACAAACAGTACAGCCTGGGATACACAAGATAATGTGTGTGACGTGCTCTGCGATTGGTGGAAAGAATTACAAGGTGATATTATTATCTGACATCCTCGTCATCATGGTCGTCACCATGAGGGTCATCATCTCCATTATCTCTCAAAGTGTATACAAGATTTTAATTAGACCAGCTTGCTCTGCTCCTAGAAGAAAACGAAGTAGCATATCCATGTGTGTGGGGGAGAGGGGAGTTGGAGTGAGTTTGGGAAACATTATGTTTAGTAACTGTATTCTTTTTGTCTTCCCAAACATAGTACTAAGTCTCCTTTAAAAAAAAAAAGAATGAAGAAGAAGAAAACAAAAGCCACATTCTTGTCACTCCCTTTACCCACTAAATGCTTCCCACCCATTTGAGCCTTAAAAAATACTCTAGACGTACTCAGATATTCAATGACTGTAGTGGGGCAAAAACATTTAAAATTCTTTTGGGCAAATTTCCCAAATTTTACTGGTTAAATTTTACATTGAATTATTTAACTCTCTGTAACAGTGGAGAATTCACTCACAGTGTGCTTTCCTTTACTATCTCAAAAAATGCTTTAAAAATCAATTGGATATATTATTGATATTAATATTAACAAGTTAAAATTTACTGACATTTGATATGTACTAAACACTGTATGTGTGTAATCTTTTTTAAACATTATAATAGATACTCACTATTCCTACTCTGTAGATGAGAAAATGGGCTAGAGAAGTATATCAGTTAGCATTCTCACTGCTGTGACTCAAAATACCTGATGACCACAACTTAGAGGAAGCAAGATTCATTTGCTCACAGTTCTGAAGGTTTCAGGGGTTTCAGTCTATGGTAGGCTGAGTCCTGCAGAGGTCGGGGCATGGTGGCAGGAAGCAGAGAGCAACAAGGGGATGAGCACAGGACATATATAATCTCCAGGGTCACACCCCAGTGATTTACCTCCTCTAGCTACAGCCTACATGCTTATCTTACCACCCAGGAAACCTATTAACCCATTAATGAACTTAATCCACTGATGAGATTGGAACCCTCATGATTCAATTATCTCACCTCTGAACATTGCATTGTCAATACATGAGCGTGCTCATCTTTCTTTCCTTTCTTCACTCCATTTTCTTTATTTTCCCTTGTGAGAGTGGAACATTAACCTACACCATCATACGAGTGGAGGGTAAGTCATACGAGGGGAGGATAAGATCTATGGAGGAGGAGAAGCCCTTTGGTTAACCCTAAAAAGCCAGTTAAATAAGCTCAGGAAAGGAAGCCTGCGATGTAGAATTCTTCAAGCATTCTTCAGTAACTGCAGTTTTCTTCCTGGCTCCTCTGTGTGCCTCAGGCCAGAGCATCAACCAATAAGGGCCTGGTCTGTGTGAGAACTGAGACAGATGGAGTAATGTAGAACTGAAGTGTAGCACTGTTGGAGCTTCAGCGCCCACCTTGCTGCTGGGACCACTCACTGGGATGGTATAAGCCTCTGAAGGAACAGGCTCTATCCATGGATCTTCATGTTCTTATAGTGCAAAGGCTTACTTGGGGCTCTTCATGTCTGTTATCTTCTTGGATACAATTTCTAGGCATGAAATTCCCAGCTCTCCATTCACTAAATCCACTTACTGCAGATATTTCTGATGCCTAAACCTCCAGTACTCTTCAGTATACCATTATTCCTCTCCCCCCACACACACTTTTTGTTGTTGTTCTTATTGCAGCACTGTTGGTCATGTGGAAATAGTTCTAACTCACTGTATTCACATGCCTGGCAGAACAGATGAGTGTTATGACTTTTTTCTGAACATATTTCTGATGTTTGCACATTGCACATGAAATTGTCCACATGGAAATCTTCATTTCTGTGTGTCTTCCTGGTTTTGGTCTTTAACTCATTCAACCCCTCATGTGTGAAAGACTATACTTAGGCTCTGAGGACCCAATGAGGCATACAATACTTCTGCTGATCTTTAGAGCTATACCTTAGAAGTTTCTGAAACTGTCAAAAGTAAAATGTGTTATTGAATGACAAAGAGCATTGAGTAAATAAAAAACAGAGGGCTTACAAATGAATGAATGAATGAATGACTGAATGATTGGAAGGGAGGAAGAAAAAGAGGGAAGACAATATGGGACAGAAGAAGGACCTTTTCCTAGAGAGACACGAAGGCAACTACAGTGCTATTTAGCTTAGAGAGTAGAAAGGACCTGGGGAACCAACAGAGGACCTCAGGGAAAACTTGGCAGTATGAGAAGGAGAAGGCCAAGAACAGTAAAAGAAGAAATGTTTCCCAAGTAGGTTAGGAGGAAAATGGAAAAGGGCTGGTCATGGAACAACTACAGACTTGACAACAGGTAAAAATCTGTAAGATATCTCCAAAGTCATTAACTGTGGACTGACTGTGCTTTCTGGCTAAAATTGTTTATATGGAAATTGGCATAGGTTTTTTTCCTTCCTTCCTTCCTCCCTGCTTTCCTTCCTTCCTTCCTTCTCCTCTCTTGAAAAAAATTCCAGACCTTGGTAGGTTTTATTTGCTTGTTCTACAGATCAGCATCAAGACAGAAGAGGAAGAGCAAAGATCAGGATTGTTCCATGACTGGCTGTCTTGCTCATCCACTTTATGTGTGACCTTGCACAAGTTACTCAAATGCCTTGAGTCTTTTCTGTTAAAGTGGGGCAAATAATAATATTTTCCTAATTGTGAGGGATTACATGAGCCAATAATTCATGTAAAGAATTTGGCACAGTGTCTGACACATGGTAAGTGTTAGGTCTTATTAAAAAGTATGTGGAAAGTACCTAATATATTGAAGAGCATTATAAACTATCCATAGACATAATTGTGTTATTCAATTTTTGTTTGATCCTCAAAGTAGTCATTTTTGGAAACTATCTGTTTTATTTGAACCTTGCCACCATTGTTGAGCACATTTTAGAAATTGCTGTAGTGACCGTTGACAGGCTGTACAAGAAAACGCCATCTCACTGGGTTGCTGTCAGACTTTTGTTTTTTTTTTTTTTTTGCAGTACCAGGGATTGAACACAGGGGCGTTCTACCTCCGCGCTACACCCCCGGCCCTATTTTTTATACTTTATTTTGAAACTGGGTCTCACGAAGTTGCGGAGGGCCTCACTAGATAGAGAGAGAGAGAAAGATAGACAGGGAGAGAGAGTGAGAGAGCTGAGGCTGGCCGCGAACCCGGATCCTCCGGTCTCCATCTCCCAAAGTACTGGGATTACAAGCATGCGCCACCACACCCAGCTAGACTTTAGTTTTAACCACAAATGTTATTTCCACTATGATTACCAACCCTCTTCACCAGACAGGTTGCCAAATTAGCCTAGGTGAGGCTAACTCCTGAATTGAAGCCACTCTCAAGGGGCAAGATAATTTTGAAGCGTGAAAAGTATAGAGCTTGGACTCTGAAGGCAATTCCAAGACAGGGAGTTCCAGATTCTTTCATCATAATGACATATGGAGTAAGCATATTCATAGGTGTTCTCAGGTGACACTTGGACAGAGACAGTGTCACCTGTATTCTATTCATTGTGTGAGGAAGAAAGCTATGTCCGGGAGATCTCCTTTTGGCCCTTCAGTTACACATTGTATGTCCTATGTCTCTACAAATCCTCCCAGGGGAGTGCCACAGATTATAGATGGAGAAGGCCAGGGCCTCTGAGGCCACTGGCTTTGGGGCCTGAGAGCCCTCAGCATTTCCAGAGAAAGGACAACAGAGGAAATTAGCCCGTCGTTTTGTCATGCTGTTATTTCTCAGTGAGTCTATTAAATTATTGCTGGGCACTGAGTGCTTCAGCATCTTGTTTTTTAAGGATTCCATTTCGTTCTCCTCTTGGCTGGCTCTATAACCCCTCTTTGGAGGATGGTGTATCAGCAACAATCTCTTGGTTGCAAGAAAAAAAACCAACTTGGAGACCAGGCATGGTGGTGCATGCCTGTAATTCTAATACTTGGGAGGCTGGAACAAGAGGATCGCAGGTTCAAGACTAGCCTCAGCAACCTAGCAAGATCCTGTTTCAAAATAAAAAATAAAAAGGGCTGGGAGTGTATCTCAGAGATAGAACACCCCTGGGTTTGATTCCCATGCCAAAAAAGAGGGAACTTACATAAAAATGGGACTTAATGACTTGCTGAAAGAATATTGGAAGAATTCCTAATTCCTTGGAATCAGTGGGGAGGCTAGAGATTATGGTTTGGAGAAAGCAATGCATCTTCAAAGTTCTAGAAAGCCACAAATCAAGAGGAAAGCCCATGGCACGAGCAGGCTAGCGAGGTCCCACAACTGCTCTTGTTCTCCTTAAGAGTCAAACTGTAGTGAAGGGCTCTCTTTTAGTAGTTTGGGTCTTGAGCCTTGGCTAATAGATAACAGGGCATCTGGCTTCAATTCCACCAGATGATGTGGTATAATATGGTAGTAAGAGCTTAAGTTATGGGACCAGATTTTATGGATTCACATTCTAGCTGTGCCACTTACAGACATTTCTCCTCAAACATGTCATTTGATCTTCCAGAGCCTCAAGGTCCTCATTTTTAAGTAAGCATTATAATAATTACCTTGTGGATAATTCATGAAAATATTATGAGATGATGTTTATGAAAAATGAAGCAAAATGCATAGCATATAGTAAGCATTTTATCATTATTGGCTATACTATTATTAAGATTACCAATGGAGACATTAAGTAACCCTAAAAGAAATTATCGTGCTTTCAGAAAGGAGAAATAAATGCTGATAGGCCAAAAATGAATATTAAGTATAGTGAGATAAGAGGATTGGTCTCAATGCACTATTCATTTTGATAACTTATTTTTCAGTAAACTGCATTTTACGATACTCAGTTTCTTAGGGATATAGAATGGCACCTGCTTATTAATGTAGCCCTGGGAATCCAGTTCCTCTGAAGATGCAAAAGTTATTTGGCCACCTGAACTTTTTATCCACACACATTTATCAATGCCTTTTTATACTTTTTATACAGCGTGCCATGACCTGTGGCTCTTGGTTTACTTTCAAATGTAGGAACTAAAGCAAGGAGTAATTTGCATCCCTTTTATCTTTGCTTAATAGTAATCTAAATGAAGTATTGTCTAATGAGTCACTCATTAATTAGTTTTACTCTAATGGATACAGGATAATAGAGAATTACTGTATTTTCGGTCCTTCCAACTTGATGAGAATTACACATGAGTGGCCCCTAGTATATGAATGAGTTGGGTTTCTAAATTCACTCAGAGGTTCATTGTTTGAACTTTTAGACATGAGTATCCACACAGAGGTATTCATCAAAGACACCTTAGCACCAGCCCCACCTCCATTCCAAATAAGTGCAGGTTTCCTAAGGAGAAAGAATCAGAAGGAGATTTGTAGGTTGCCTAGAAAAGGCATTTCCATCCACCCGTGAATTAAGATGGATTTAAATTCCTCGAGACTGAGGGAAGCTCACTGTAGAATACTGCATGACTTACTCACTGGTAAAGCGAGCATCACTGTGAGGAGGAGGACCCAGCCCTAGGCTCTGAGGAGCTAGGCTGAGTGTTACACACCTGGGCAGAACCAGTCATGTAGAACCTTGTCCCCACAGCTGCTTCCTACCGAGCCACTGTGTTGCAGACCTCTGGATGCTTCCTCCTGACCCTCACATTCTCCCACCCCACACTCTGACCAAGCTTCTGAAGCCCCCATCGCCACCCCCACCGACTTGTACAGGTCCTGTGGTCTGTCCTAGGTCCATCATCTTTGTCCCAATCTCGATCTAGACTTTCCACACCCCAAGCATATCCATTTGCCTCCCCAAGGACCAATTGTGCCTTCTAACAGTGTCCAGTCTGTCACAGACCTGACTAAATCTGACCTGTCCCCAACCTCACTACACCATGTCAACCAACAGAAAGAAGGCATTATTAACTCAAAAGCGAAAGTATAACCATCCTTGGGATTCATTTTTTTAAGGTGTCTTTCCAGGGGAGAAGCTGTATATTATCGGAAGGTGGGTTTGGGCTTCGCCAAATCAATACAGAGAATCCTGGCTGCGACACTATCAGCCATTTAACTTTGGGAAAATTTTTCTTGGAACCTTTATTTCTCACCTGTAAAATGAAGGTAATAACAAGCCTATCTCAGAGTACCAAGTAAGGATTAAATGAGATGAATATCTGGTATCTGGAACATGGTAGGAACTAAAAAGAGAAATAACTAATTCTTGAATAAACATGTTTATCTTGCATATACTATGACATTTCCATTAGTGAATTTCAAAGGCCAATGGATTATCTTCAGAAGCTCAACATAAGTAAGAATGAGGAAAACAACTACATTTCTCTTAAAATCATTTTGCTTTACTAGCTTGTCTCTTATTTTCTGTATTCCTAAGAAACTAGAGATGCCTGCAAAAAAAAAAAAAATGCCTGCCTGTTTCTGGGGCCAGTTCTTTTCTACATGTTTAAATTCCTAATTGTGCACACAATCTTAGTCACTCTATTTTCATGTGCAAGCAATTAAGACTCATTTAACAGCCCTCCCTCTGGAAGGTTTTGTTCTCCATCTGCCACAAATCAGATTCCTTAGGAACATGTTTGATTTTGAAACAATATGAAAGTACTGTTCATTTTATTTGAATTTCATTTCTGTACCATTTTTTAAAATGATGTAAATGGACAGCCACACAGAGCTCAGCAGCTGGTCAAAACAAGACATCAAAGAAACCATTGAACTGGGGCAGAAAAAAATTAAAAACTAATATACGAGGACAAAACAAAATAAAAACCATAGTCTGATAAATGTTCCTTAGACATGCTTCACTCATAGCTATTTACTTCATGACAGTTTTGAATAGGGGGAACAGCAATGCACCCCTCTTCCCACTCTGAGTCTCTGAAGCTCACAGCAGTGGATATGAGGAGGATGAGGGAAAGAAGCCAGAAGGAGGAAAACAGAAAATAATCAAATTTGTAAGTTTTTCTGAAAAAAAAGTACAAAGCTAAAGGTTTGAACACTCGTAACCTCAGAAGAATCCAACAGATCTGTATGATGTATTGTTGATTTTAAAATCAACTAGATAAGCATTCTCCTTCACCACAGGTGAAGTATATTTCTATTTATTTGTTCAGTGGGCTTCCTTACAACATGAAATAGAAGCTAATGCTTGGTCAAATTAAAGAAGGAAAGGAATTGTTAGGTTTAGGACACAAATAAGCGTATATGAACTAGTAACTCTAGAATTCAGCAAAAGTTGAGAAGGAAAAGGATTAGCTTTTCTTGGGGCTTTTGAAAATTAAGCATCACTATTTGGAGACATGGCCTGCACAAACCATATAGTTTTCTCTGCTTGTATTTCTCATGGTTTAGGGACTTGACAAAACTCATCAAGCCCATTAATGCAGCAAATCTCCATTTATATATCAATTGGATATTTTGCCCACCAGCTTCCTAAGGCTTTAATAAGCTGAAATGTTTTGATATCATTGGATGAAAGGTTCTGTAAAAGTTCAAAGTATTGTTGTTATTTTGGGTGGTCACACCTGCACGTCTAAAATGCCTTTGTGCAAAATATAGCCCAATCTGCTTTCAAATCAGATCTTCAAAGAAGGGCAGATTTATACATGTGACGGATCCCCTTAGGTGCTTCCCTGTAAAGAAGAAGGAAAGCTAAGAGAACCGCCCCCATCCACCATCTTTGTGTTTAAGCATCAGTTGGCACCTGAGAAAAGATACCTCTGTGCTGGAATGCCAAAGCCCAACACAAAAGGCCTTTTGGAAGAGGTGTGCCTATGGGCTTGCAAACAGTTAAGTCAATGGGAGGGGAAAATGGAAGTGGAGGGACTCTACTGTTCACTAACAGTGGGTATTTTTATTAACAGGCAACTATTTTTTAAGAACAGCTCAGAAATCACAGACGTAGGATGTCTGCCATTAAAGGAGTTAGTTCCATCTGAGGGTGTAATTAAGAGTCAAATGAATGGTGTGCTAAGCACTTAAGGTAGTGGTTCACGAACTTGTCTGTTCATAAGAATCATCTGGGGATCTTTTAAAAATTCCAAAGAGTGAAGGAAAAAATATTCGGGGGTCAGAGGCTAGTTAGAGGACCATAGCAATGTCCAAGCATATGGTCTAATAAAGGCCCTTTACTAGGTAGACAGCTAGAATATAAATAAAAAGTTGTGAAAGATAAAAGGACACATGGGTAGGACTTGGTTATTATCAATTGATTTTTACCGAGTGGATGTAAAATGCTTCTGACAATGTAGGAAATCTTAAATCCTTGGATAAAAATAAGTTAGGATCTGGATTCCAATGTAAAATTTAAAACTGGTTTATGTCAATGCCAATTACCTACATTTTACTTAGGAGAAATGTCCCACATATTGAATAGTCTATAAAACCAAGGCTCATAATCTTATTTTAACTACTCGGAAAGAAAATCTTTGAGAAGTATGCTCATTCTTAACCTCTTGAAAGAGTGCATTGGATGTAATAAAATCATTTTTAATGACTCTGGTCATCATTATGAACACCTGGTTTTATACTTTCCTGTCATTCACAGATGTGCTTAGCTCCTAGGCACACATGTTCTGTGATTTTTTTTCTTTTGTTTTTTTTTTTTTTGCCCCTACAATAAAGAGGCCTAGGGCAGGTGTGTAGGGTGCTATAGCTCAGTGGAAGAACACTTGCCTAGCATGAGCAAGGACCTGGAGCTTCACCACTGAAAAAAAAAAATTTAAAAGAGCCCTAAATCTTGCTACACTGTAAGTTCTTATCTGATGCTCCCATACTGTCTGTGTCCCTTTTGTGTGGTCATAATAAAATACCACATACTGGGTAATTTATGAAGAATAGAAAGTTCTCTTCCCACAGTTCTGGAGACTGGGATGATCAAGGCACCAGCGTCAGGCAGAGGCCTTCTTACTGCACCTTCACATGATGGAAGGTGGAAGGACAAGAAAGAGAAACTTCCCTCCTCAAGCCCAGTTATGAGGGCACCTGATCCCATGCCCAAAGGAGGAGCCCTCAAGGCCTAATTGCCTTCTAAAGGCCCCAACTCCTAATACTATCGCATTAGTAGCACTTAAATTGCAGATGGGACCATTCAAACATAGTATTGTCCAATGGTCACTTCTTTTTTATTACATTTATTGGTGCATTGTAGTTATACATTTTGATAAGTGTCAGGGTATCAGAAGCATGCATGCACACATTGCTCATTTAGCCCTCCCTCAAATCCCACCCTATTCCCTCCCC
>PVJS01062294.1:0-10770 GCA_004027185.1 Glis glis | reverse complement strand
TTTTTTTTTTTTTTTTTTGCGGTACCGGGGATTGAACGCAGGGGCGTTCTACCTCCGCGCTACACCCCCGGCCCTATTTTTTTAATGCTTTATTTTTGAAACCGGGTCTCACGAAGTTGCGGAGGGCCTCACTAGGTAGAGAGAGAGAGACAGAGAAAGAGAGAGAGATAGATCGATCGATCTATCGATCGATCGCGCGCGCATGCGTGCTGAGGCTGGCCGCGAACCCGGATCCTCCGGTCTCCGCCTCCCAAAGTACTGGGATTACAAGCGTGGGCCACCACGCCCGGCATTTCCTTTTTTTAAAAAAGAAAATTTACATTTTAATTTTGCTGTGATTTTAAGAGAATTTTCTATTTTACATGCCTGGTTGTGTTCATGAGCTGTACAATTATCTGTTCCATTATATTCTGAAAGCTGTTCTCTTCTTTTTTCTCTAATAAGAATTTTATGAACATCATCTTCCAGTCTATTGAAGAATCCTCCATCATGTGATAAAGTCTGAGAAGAACTCAATTCCTGTCAAAAACGAATTATGATTTACTATCATTCAACACAAAAAGTGTATTCATTTAATAAACCTAGTCAGTCACTGGAAGGATGAAACATGACAGCTAAGACACAACCAACCACTCACTCCTCCTCTGGTTTCAGAAGATAAACATCAGAGACACATCAGTGAATGTCCTTTTCTTACTTCTTCCTATTCTTTCGGAGTTAGGTACTGCTTGATTTTTAAATTTTTGTTATTCATATATCATAGAATTCACCCACTTAATGTGTACAAGTCCATTTTTAATACATTAAAAGAGTTGTACAACTATCACCACAATCAATTTTTTAACATTTTTGTCACTCCCCAAAGAAACCCTGCACCCATTAGCAATCACTCCCCATTTCCTCCTAATATCTTTTCCCCAGCACCAGACAACACTAATCTATTTTCTACCTCTATAAATTAAATTTGCCTATTCTGGACAGTTTGTATAAAAAGAAAAATTCAACATGTTTTTTTTTTTTTTGTATGTGACTGGCTTCTTGTTTTTCTTTCTCTCTTTTTTTTAAGATAAGGTTTCACTTAATTTGGGGTCCTCCCACCTCAGCCTGTGGAGTAGCTGGGAATACAGGCACGCACCACCATACCTAGCTTTGTGACTAACTTGTTTGACTTAGTAAAATATTTTCAAGGTTCCTCAATATTATGGCATGCATTCGTACTTTATTCTCTTTTACTGCCAACTAATAGCCCATCTTACAGTTTATTTCTCCATTCATTGACTGGTGGACATTTGCGTTGTTTCTAGTTTGGGGCCATTATGAATAATGCTGCTATAAATATTCATGCACAAGATTTTGTATGGATATATTTTCAGTTCTGTTGAGTATAAACCTAAGAGTGGAATTGCTGGGTCAAATGGTAATTCTGTTTAACCTTTTGAGATATTGCCAGATAGTTTTCCAAAGCAGCCCACTATTTCCAGCCTCACCAGCAGCATGAGAGGGTTCCAATTTCTTCCTATTTTTACCAACACTTGCTATTATCTTTTTATTATCACCACCCTCTTGGGTGTGAACTGGCATTTCCCTGGAGCCCAGCATCCTTTCATGTGCTTAGCAGACATTTGAATATCTTTTTGGAGAACTATTTACTTAGATCCTTTGCCCATTGTTTAACTGGGTTACTTATCTTTTTACTTCTGAGTTATACAAGTTGTTTATATATTCTAAATAAAATATCAGCTGAGTGTGGTAGCACACGCTTGTATTCCCAGTACTTGGAGGCTAAGGCAGGAGGATCGCAGGTTCGTGGCCAGCCTCAGCAACTTGTGAGGCTCTCCACAACTTAGTGAGACCCTGTTTCAAAATAAAGAATAAAATAGGCCAGGCATGGTGGTGCATGCTTGTAATCCCAGTACTTGGGAGGCTGAGACAGGAGGATCCAGGTTTGCAGCCAGCCTCAGCTACTTAGTGAGACCCTCTGCAACTTCATGAGGCCCTGTTTCAAAATAAAGGATAAAAAATAGGGCCGGGGGTGTAGCTCGGAGGTAGAATGACCCTGGGTTCAATCCCCGGTACTGCAAAAATAAATAAATAAAACAAGAACTCCATGAAAGCCCTAACAATGTACCTGAACTGGCAGAGGAAATGAAACCTGCTATGTACCTCTGTTATAAGCATTACAAAAACATACAACAAGCAGACCCCACTCCAAAAACAACAATAAGGTTTTGGTGAGTGGGAAGAACATTATTCATTCACTCACCAACCAACTTTCACTTATATTACCATTTACTATGTGTCAGGAATTAGGTCTACTAGGGAACAAAATCAACAAGATATGGTTTTAAATTTTTAAGAACTCAAATTCTAGTGAAGAAATAAAACAATGGCAAAATAGGGTATTGAGAGCTATCAATTCTATATAGGCTGTTTGGGGCATCTAAAGAAGACCACAATCAGGTAAAACTTCCAGGAAAAAGTGACTCTTTGTCTAACTTTGACACAATGTAAGTGACCTTGGCTAGTGATTCTCTGATCAAGTTAGTCAGTTAAAAAAAAGAGAGGGGAAGAATGCATGGGTAACCTACATAGTATGACAAAATATAGTGTTCAGAAAAACTCAATACTTTTGTATGGTTGGGTGAAAAGAGTTGGTCTTGAAATATGAGGATTTTGAGAGGTAGTACAGGAAGGGCAATAGCTGGGATGGGAGACTACTAGTTTTATTATAAACCCTAGTCTACCATTCAACTATTACTATATATATATATACCCCTGAAGAAAAAATTTAATGAAGGACAAACTAAAAGGAAATAATAGATCAAGGAAATAATTATAAATAACTGCTAAAAGCATTGACTAGAAGGCTGATGAGAAGTTTTGCAATGGCTTTTAACACCTGAACCCTACTGATCGATTTTTTAAATAAACCTTTTATTTTAGAATAGTCTTAGATTTACAGAGAAGTTGCAAATGTAATACAGGGAGTTCCCATATACCTGTCAACCAGTTTCCCCTGTTAACCCTTTATGTTATTATGGTATATTTATTACAAGTAAGGAACCAATACTGGCACATTACTATAACAGACAACATACTTTATTGAGGTTGTACTAGCTTTTCCCTAATGTCCCTTTTCTCTTCTAGGATCCCATCCATGATATTCTTTTAAATCTAGTCGTCTTGTGTCCTTAGCCTACTTGGTCCACAACAGTTTCTCAAACTTTGTTTTTTGAAGATCTTGACAGTTTTCAGAAATTCAGATCATAATGGTTAGGTATTTTATAGAATGCCCCTTGATTTGGGTTTGTTTGATATTTTCTCAAGGTTAGACTGGAGTTTAAGTTTTTCAGCAGGAAGACTACACAGTTGTAGTGCTATGCTTATCATATCATATCAAGGGCTATCAACATGACTAATCACTGATAATATCAACCTGGATCACCTGGTCAAGGGTGTGTTCGCCAGGATTCTCCAGTGTAAAGGTACGCTGCTCCCTCCTACTTTCCATACTCTAGCCATTGCAAGCAAGTCACTAAGAAAAGCCCACACTCAAGGGGGGAGGAGATTAAGTTCCATCTCCTGGAGGGAAAATATCTACATAAATTATTTGGAATTCTTGCATGTGGGAGATTTGTCTCTTCTCTCACACTTATTCAGTCACTTATATTAATTATAATAATAATGAAACTTTGAAATTATTAAAGAAATCAAAAGAACTTGACATTTTATTAGTATCTTCCTCGAGAGTAGAGAGTATTTTATAGTAGTATCATCTCTAAATTCTAAAAGGTTTGTAGAGGCAGCAATAGAATTTTTTTAAAAAAGGTCCTGTATGCCAGGTATGGTGCCTATAATCCCAGTACTTGGAAGTCTGAGACAGGAGGATCACAGGTTCAAGGACAGCATCAGCAATGCAGCAAGACTCTTAGCAACTTAGCAAGACCCTATTTCTTTCTTTTTTTTTCTTGTGGTACCGGGGATTGAACCCAGGGGCATTCTACCTCCGAGCTACACCCCCAGCCCTAGTTTTTTTTTTTTTGTGGTACTGGGGATTGAACCAGGGGCGATCTACCTCCGAGCTACACCCCTGGCCCTAATATTCATACTTTATTTTGAAACCGGGTTTCATGAAGTTTTCATGAAGTTTCATGAAGTTTGTTTTCATGAAGTTGCGGAGGGCCTCACTAAGTAGCTGAGGCTGGCCTCAAACCCGGATCCTCCGGTCTCCGCCTCCCAAGTACTGGGATTACAAGCATGCGCCACCACTCCCAGCATGAGACCCTATTTCAAAACAAAAAATATAAAGGGCTGGGGGTGTAGCTCAGTGGTAGAATGTCCCGGGGCTCAATCCCCAGTACCACAAAATAAAAATAAATGAATGAAAAATAAATAAAAAAATAACCTGTACCACCAGGAAGACATGTAGGCTACACTACCCTCAAGTGAGGAAAGGGAAGAGAAATATATAATCATGTTACTCTTACTCATGGGTATCTACAGAATTACAGCTCACCTCACAATTTCCACAATTCCAAAAATACCTGAGACATGGTATCTCTCAGTAAGGTTTTTAAAATATTAAAATATAAACTTGGAGATTAAACTAGTTTTCCTTTGAATTATAAGCTTGTCACACACATGGGAAATGATGAGGTAGAATAGAAAAGATAGAAATATTAGGCAGAAAGGAGACATTGGGAAAATAAGAGATTTAAAATTTTGAAAGTTCATAATCTAACTCCACCCTATAGTGTGCGTTCAGTCAGGCAGAAACCTTAATGAATCCATACCCTTAATCACAATGGCTCCTCTCCACACCTGAGATGCTTAATGTAAATAGGGTGGGGGAGGAGGACAAAAGGCCAGACCCCACTGCCTATCTGTTGCCAGGGAAACAGGACTAAGAGGAAGGCCTGCCCTCTACTGTGTGACCCTACCTACCCCCTCCTATAAAGAACCGCGAAAGCACGCAGACGCTCTCTTGCTCACCTGGATGGACGGACACGCACAGGGAGACTCGCTCTCCCTTTCTTAGATGACCCCCAACCTGTATCCCCACCTTTCTTAGATGACCCCCAACCTGTATCCCCACCTTTTTAAGTTAATTAAAACCGTTGCCTTTTCTGATGGCACGTGTTGAAATTCTTATTCATCATGGAAGCCAAGGACCCCTCAGAGTTAGCATGTTTCCCCATGACAGTAACCTTTTGGTTCTCTCACACACATTAGGATAATAAGGCCAAATTTTATTATACTTCATGAAAATAATTATATTTTTATTCTACTATATTTTATATCCTTATAATGCCAGAAATAGGATGTGTTCATTGAAGATAAATCTATGGATTGTCCTTTAAATAGTTTTGTCTCAAAAAAGACTTACTGCTAAACATTATAGTATTAGTCTTAAAAATCAACAGTGTCTTCTACAATATAAAGTGATTATAACAAAACTTACCTCAGTCTTTTTACTAATGTGATCTGTAAATGAAAAAAAAAAGTGAGACTTCATTGATGGGAATTAACATACAAAAATCTTTTAACATGTAAGTATTGGCCGGGCGTGGTGGTGCACACTTGTAATCCCAGTACTTGGGAGGCTGAGACCAGAGGATCCGGGTTCGCGGCCAGCCTCAGCTACTTAGTGAGGCCTTCCACAGCTTAGCGAGACCCTGTTCCAAAATAAAGAACAACAACAAAAAATAAAGGGCTGGGGGTGTAGCTCGGAGGTAGAATGCCCCTGGGTTCAATCCCCAGTACCGCAAAAACAATTAGCTAAGCCAGGGGGAAGCTCACCAAGTGCTGTGTGCATGTGTTTCACTATGATATATTATGATGTGAGACTATAATGCACTAATAAAAGTTTAAAAAATTTATAACATTAAAAATATAAAGATGATAATAGCTTCTCCCAAAAAACAAACAAAAAACGATTAGCTATTTTAAAAATACACACTATAAGCCAGGCGTGGTGGCGCACATTTGTAATCCTAGTACTTGGGAGGCTAAGACAGAAGGATGGCAAGTTCGCAGCCAGCCTCAACAACTTGTGAGGCCTTCAGCAACTTGGTGAGACCCTGTTTCAAAATATAGAATAAAATAGGGCTGGGGTGTAGCTCAGAGGTAGAATGCCCCTGGGTTCAATCCCAAGTACCACAAAAAAAATAAATTACACATTATAGTGATTTCATAATACTATAAAAAAACTAAAAATTGATGTATATTTATAGAATACAAAAATATATCCAGATAAAATAAATCACTGACTTGCAAACAACACATCATTTCTGGAAAGGAATTCATGAGGAAAGGAAAACATACGGGAATCTATACAGATACAAGTTTGAATCTAAAGTATAAATAGGGAGTAAAGTATTCTTATTTATTTATTTATTTATTTATTTATGGAACTGGGGATCAAACCCAGGGGAATTCTACCTCCGAGCTACACCCCAGCCCTATTTTTTATTCTTTATTTTGAAACGGTCTCACTAAGTTGTGGAGGCCTCACTAAGTAGCTGAGGCTGGCTGCGAACCTGGATAATCTGGTCTCAGCCTCCAAAGTACTGGGATTACAAGCCTGTGCCACCACACCCGACTAAGTATTCTTATTTAAATTGGAGATAATCATGATATCTAATATTTGATAATACTTTTTGTGTATAGCAGAATCCATTCTCAAGGACTAAAAATAAGAGAATAACTTTCTTATAACCAAAAATCTAAAAGATGGTACAGGTCTTTAAAACATCTGTTGATTAGAATACTCTACAAACACAATAAATGCCAAAATCATAAGGTTCTTATCAATTTACCAAATCCTGGGAGGTCACATCATCATTCTAGCATATTCTACCTAACATACAACATGATGCCAGAATCCAAGACTCATAGTTATGAGCCAGGAGTGGTGGCACACGCCTATAATCCCAGTATTTGGGAGGCTGAGACAGGAGGATCTCAGGTTTGAGGACAGCCTCTGCAAGTAGTAAGACTCTCATCAAGCCAGCAAGACCCTGTTTCAAAATAAAAACAAAAAGGGCTGGGGCTGCATCTCAGAGGTAGAATGCCCCTGGGATCAATCCCCGGTATCACCAAAAAATAAATAGAGAGAGAGAATTATAGCTGTGATATTCATGACTTGTAAAAACTGGGTAGCTTCTTTTTAACATATCATTACTGATGTTTTACTCAGTGCAGCTAATAAATTCATATACTACTTAAGAAATTAAACATTTGTAAAATAAGAGTTTTTAAAAGCACTGTTTTCATACTTAGTGAGATATATCTCCTATATGAAATCTTCCTTACAAAATTTAGAGATCTTATTTTAACATGCACATGTGTTCTTTTAATCTCAAAGCAAAGCAACTTACTCAGAGGCAGACTACAGGAAAAATCCTCTTGATCCTTAAAGGAAAGCAATATAATCTAAATTCATTCCTAGTCTCATAGAAAGCCTTGTTTCTGAAAACTATTTAGATTTTTCATTTTTTAATTTATTGCTATAGTAGTATTTGTAACCATAGAACAATGCCTAAAATATTAAGGCTAAATTCATATGAATCAAATAACCATTCTGTCAATGAATAAATAGTTGTTCATATGATCATCAACTATTCTGACTGATGTATGCACAGGGCTGCTCAATAAAGTTTTCTGTGATTATGGCAATTTTCTATAGCTGAGCTAATATGTAAGCTACTAGTCACATACAGCTACTGGGCATCTGAAATGTGGTTAATGTAACTAAGGAACTGTTTTTAATTTATTTTAAATTGCCATACATGAACACTGGCTTCCATATTATATAGCACAGGTTAAGGGTTTTTTACCCTTTCCCACATTAAAAATAATGTGCTTTGTTGTTCGTCTTCAAAAGTTTAATGGATGGTATAATTCCTTCTGTCTTCACAGTTCGATAATGAATACAAATGGTAATATAAATAGTGTCTGGTAATAAGTCTCATTCTAAAATCTGTTTTTTAATTTTCTAACATGCAATTCCAGATAACATGAAGAGAACTGACCAACAATGGCTGAAATCTGAAGATATTATTTCTGACCTAAGGTAAGCCAAATCACTTTATGTGTATAGGCAATAATATGTCTTAAGATACAAAAAATACAAATGTCAACTTTTACTTTTGGTAACTACTAGGCCGCGCTACACCCCCGGCCCTATTTTTTTATACTTTATTTTGAAACCGGGTCTCACGAAGTTGCAGAGGGCCTTCACTAGGTAGAGAGAGAGAGAGTTATTTCTTTTTTTTTGCGGTACTGGGAATTGAACCCAGGGACATTCTACCTCCGAGCTACACCCTCCAGTCCTATTTTTTATTCTTTATTCTGAAACAGGGTCTCACTAAGTTGTGGAGGGCCTCACTAAGTAGCTGAGGCTGGCCGCGAACCCGAATCCTCCAGTCTCAGCCTCCCAAGTACTGGGATTACAAGCGTGCGCCACCACGCCCGGCTTAGAATCTGTCCCAATGGGACAGATTTATTTCCAAACAGACTGCTATGGTTTGCATGGGTCCTCTCCAAAACTCATGCTGAAATTCTACTGTCACTGAAACAGTAATAAGAGGTGGAATCTTTACGAGGTGATTAAGTCGTGAGGGCTCCACCCTCACAGGTGGGATTGGTGAGTTTGACCCCCTTCTTGCTCCCTTGTCCTCTTGCCTTTTGCCACGATACTGTAGCAAGAAGGCCCTTGCCAAATATTGGCACCTTGATATGAACTCCCCCGCCTCCAGAACTGTGAGTCAATAATTTGTTGGTTATAAATTATCCAGTCTCGGTTATTCTATTATAGCAGCACAAAATGAACTAAGACACAGGTTTACATTCAAAATGACACATAGGAAAACAATTTTTAATTATTTTTTAAAATTAGAAAGGTATTTACAGCCAGGTGTGGTAGCACACGCCTGTAATCCCCGTACTTGGGAGGCTGAGAGAGGAGGATCGCAGGTTCGAGGACAGCCTCAGTAAGTAATGAGACTCTCATCAACCTAGTGAGACCCTGTTTCAAAATAAAAATTAAAAATAGGGCTGGGGGTGTAGCTCAGAGGTAGAAGGACCCTAGGTTCAATCCCCAGTACCAAAAAAAAGAAAAGAAAAAAATTAGAAAGGTATTTACAACTAAAGTATAAAAAGACTTATGGTTCTAATATAACAGAAACTGTATCTATATTACCTTCAGATTGAAAGTCTTTTAGTGATACTGTGAGAGGTTTGTCTTTTCCTTGATGATTCTTTCTTTTATCTTTTTTATTCATTGCTTTTGACTGAGTTGAAGCATTTTCAACATTTTCATGCTCCTAAAAAGAATTATCAACAATAATTGAGTTTGGTTTATAAAGTCAACTCACCAGTAGGTAATAAGCTTCTTAAAGTTTTACTTTTAAAGATAAAAGGCAAAAAAATCAAAACTTAGACCAGCCTAAATGCATAAAAGGATATCTATTTATTTATATGCTTAATTTCTCACAACTTGAACATTAAAATAAAAACAAAAATATTTTACCTTAGTCTAGAACCCCCTTCCTATACCACCTCCTTCTTCCTTTCAGAACCAAATTTAAAACAATAATCTACAATTAATTTCCATTCTTACTCCATACCTGGCTTCTGTTGTTTTCTGACACTATAATTAGGTCAACCTCCTTTGACTTGTCAAATTCAAAAGACATTTTTTCCAACCACCTTTTAGTTTTCTTAATACATTTCTGACTATTCTAAGTCTCCTTCACTGGCTTCTTTATCCAACCTCTTCTTAAATGTGGCTGGTTGGGCATGTTGGTGCATACCTGGAAATCCCAGTACTTGGGAGGCTGAGACAGAACTACAGGTTTAAAGCCAGTGCATGGTAATTTAGTGAGACCCTGTTTCAAAATTAAAATAAATAAAAAGGGCTGGGGAAGCCAGGCGTGGTGGTGCATACTTGTAATCCTAGTACTTGGGAGGCCGAGAGGAGGATCACAGGTTTGAGGACAGCCTCAGCAAGTAGTGAGACTCATCAACCTAGTGAGACCCTGTTTCAAAATAAATAGGGCTGGGGGTATAGCTTGGAGGTAAAATGCCCGTGGGTTCAATCCCCCGTACCATACACAAAAAAGGGGGAACTGGGGGTATAGTTCAGTGATAGAACACCCCTGGGTTCAATCCCCAGTACCACACCCCCAAACAAATGTGTAGCTACTGTCCACCATTATCCCATTGTTAACCTAATATTCTTATGCTTTATACTCACTGTTATTCAAAGTTTGAAGTTCCACCTTTATACTAATGATTTATGTAGATACAGACAACTCAGCTGGATGTTTCAATAAGCATCTCCATGATAAATGTGTTTATCTTTCCATCCAACCACCCTACCTTCCCCACTTGACCTGCTACTCAGTACTTTGTTATGCCACCACTATCTATATGACTGTCTAAGCTAGAAACCTCAGGTTATCCTTCCTATTCTTCCTACACACTTTATATCCGAATGAATTATTAGTAGTACTAGGTCTTGTTGAGTTTATCTTGTAAAAATCTCTTAAAAATCTATTTTCTAGCCGGGTGTGGTGGTGCACTCTTGTAATCCCAGTACTTGGGAGGCTGAGACAGGAGGATCCGGGTTCACGGCCAGCCTCAGCTACTCAGTGAGGCCCTCTGCAACTTAGTGAGACCCTGTTTCAAAATAAAGAATAAGAAATAGGACTGGGGATGTAGAATACCCCTGGGTTCCATCCCCAGCACCCCCCCCCCCACACACAC
>PVJS01062293.1:0-10770 GCA_004027185.1 Glis glis | reverse complement strand
GGGTTCGCGGCCAGCCTCAGCTCTCTCTCTCTCTCTCCTCTCTCTCTCTCTCTCTCCCTGTCTCTCTCTCTCTCTCTCTACTTAGTGAGGCCCTCCGCCTTCGGGAGACCCAGTTTCAAAATAAAGTATAAAAAAAAATAGGGCCGGGGGCATAGCGCGGAGGTAGAACACCCCTGCGTTCAATCCCCGGTACCGCAAAAATAAAATAAATAATAAATAAATAAATAAATAAATAAATAAATAAAAAGCCAAGTAGCTTTAAAGAGAGTTAGGGAGGTAATACAGTAACATATTGCACATGAGGAAAATGACAGAAATTCTCCAAGATGATGTTAAATATATATATTTCTATCTATATTAGTTTTCCATTGCTGTAACAAAAATATCTTACAAAATAAATAGAAAAGAGGAAAGGTTTATTTTGGCTCACAGTTTCTTTCAGTCCATGGCTAGCTGGTTCCGTTGCTTTTAGGCATGGGGCAAGGCAGAAACAGCATGACAGAAGGGTGTAACAGAAGAAAGCCGCCCACCTCACAACAGCCAGGAAGCAGAGAAAGTGAGAGAGGGGGGATGAGATATACCTTTCGATGATACACCCCTAGTAACCTACTCCCTCCAATGAGGCCCCAGCTCCTACAGTTTCTACCACTTCCCAATCGTCCATTCAATTATGAAACTACCAATGGCTTAATCCATTGATGAGATCCCTTATGATTCAATCATTTCCCAAGAGCCCCACCTCTGAACACTGCTGTACTGGGGACCAGGCCTTCAAACCATGAGCCTTCCGGGAATATTCCAGATCCAAACATAATATTATCTAATTACTTGCTAGTTTTAGCAAATTTGTATGACATAGCTCCTGCAAGTAATTTCTTTAGACAGAAGCTAAATCTAGCTGTACAAGGTGCTGGGTTTAGGTTTGTATGGCAATCAAGTTTGGAAAAATGTCTATGTGCAGAAGTTATTCTAACTATAACTTTTCATAGTGCCTTCCCTCTAAAAGCCAAATCTTCTTAAGTGTTATTGTTATCTTCCCAGCTTTGATGTTCTATAGCTATACAAAAGTAACCACATTCCTTTGTTAAGTGGATATTTTTCTGAATTTAAGTCCTACAAGAAAATATGATACTAGGAATTTAAAACCTCTTTTGGAATTTCAGATACCATTGTTGGATCAATATAGATTCAGCCCAATTTCCCTCATCTTTATACTACTGAGACTAATGTCCAAAACTAATGCCTCTACTCCACAGTGAAGCCCGCCCACACCTTCAAAGAAATACTCATGTTCACAGTAGTCTAATTAAAAACAAATGTTCTGAAGCATTTAAAAATGTTAAACATAATTTTGTTCTTCTTTATGACTGAGCAAAGCTCCATTGTGTGTACATACCACATTTTCTTTATCCATCTGTGGATGGACACATAAGTGGGCTCCAGTAGACTAGTGGAAGAGGACTAGGGAGGAAGAAAGGGAGGGTGAAAGGAGGCTTGAGGAAGGAAACAGGTGAAATAATGATAAATTTCTATATGAATGTATCACTATCAACCTCATTAGCATGTACAGAAAGGGAGGCGGTAGGGGAGGGATGCAGGGTGGGTAGGGAAACACAGCAAGTGATGTTGTGTGTATATATAAATATAACACTTCAAATCTTACTACAGTGTATAATTACAATGCATCAATAAAAATTTTTAAGTGTTAATCATCCAGGATTAAGCTGAAAAGGGTTTTCCAGGAAAAAATGTATCTCAGTGGATAAGTGAAAAGTTAGAAAGAGATCTGTATTCTAGTCTTGGTTTTACTATATATTAATTATAATGCCTTGGAGGCCACAATTTCCTATAAAATAATGAGTTTGAATAGGTGAGACCTCTGAACCTGTTTGTTTTTGTGCTGGGGGTTGAACCTCTGAGCCATACCCCCAGCCCTATCCTTTTTTTTTTTTTTTAAACAGGGTCTCGCTAAGTTGCTGAGGGTCTCTCTAAGTTGCTGATACTGGCCTCCATACAAAAGTAACCAAATTCCTATGTTAAGTGGATATTTCACTTAACAAATTCCTTTATTAAATGATTCTCTTGTCTCACCCTCCCAAGTACTGGGATTACAGGCATGTGCCACCACGCCTGCTTTGAACCTGTGTTTTTAATTAACCAGAATACTCCAGGCATATCAGTAAATCATATACATACATATATGGCTTGGCAGAAATTACTTAAAACTTTTATTAAAAACATGATGTTTACTGTACTTGCTCATTCTGAGTTCCTGAATCTTGACTACTTAAAAGAGCAGCAGTTACAACTGAGAGCCTACATCCTCTCACATTAACCCCACTTGCAGGTCCACTCAAAAAACTTTTTTTGTGTGTGTGGCACTGGAGATTGAACCCAGGGGCATTCTACCTCTGAGCTACACCCCCAGCCCTGTTTTATTTTTTATTTTGAAACAGGATCTCACAGAGTTGCAGAGGGCTCACTAAGTTGTTGAGGCTGGCCATAAACCTGAAGTCGTCCTGTCTCAGCCTCCCATGGGAGGATTGACTGGGATTACAAGTGTGTACCACCACACGTGGCTAGATCCATTCAATTTTAAGAGAGTCTACCAGCCAAAGAGTAAGGCTAAAGCAATCTCCTTCTCTCTTGGGAAAGCGGTCATAAACAGCCTTAAGGGCTGTCTTCTTTAGGGGCCAGCTGATAAAATCAAAGGAGAAAGTGTGGGAAGGTGGGATTGCAGCCCTTCCTGGGTCTTTTGACAGTGCTAGCCGCCAGGAGACTGGAGCTCAATTCTCCAACATTCAGGGCAATGGAAACCAAGTTACTCAAGGCACTGAGAGTCTGTTTTCTATTTTGATTAGCTCCTACTCCCAAGGACAATGATTTGCGCCCTGCCGTTCCTCTTACCCAAAGCTAAGCTCTATCTAAGTGACATGAAGCCAGGCATCTAGCTAGCACAGATCCTGGCATGTATTAGGACCTTAATCATGTTAATTAAAATGATGAAAATGTATTGTTCTTGTGGGTTGGGGGAGGGGAATGAAGGCCAAGATGGAAAGGCAAATCAGGCGATACTGAAATACAGTGGTTTACTGGACACTAAAGGAGCTGGTAAACCAAGCAGCAAATCTGAGAATGCCATCAACCCAAATGGGAGACCAAAGCCGAGATCACAGGGTTGGAAAGGAAGGATCAGAGACAGAATGTGATCATAGAAAGGGGTGACAGGAACAATTTCTCTGCTTTTGAGATTATAGTACTGAGGCTATCCTTCTACATATTTTTCCTTTTTGGCAAAATCTTATTGGACTAGAGCCTTAAAGCTCAGTTCTTTGGTCCTTTGAGGAAATTTGGCATGATCCATGGCCAAAGGTCACTGACCTGGCTGGTCAGACCTCCCTTTTTGTTCTTACATATTTCATATGTAGTTGTTAATATGTTATTGGTGAAAATAACCAAGCTGTCAGTTGTACAAATAAGATTATTTACCTTCAAGACCAGTAATACTCTGACTTTGGCCATTACATCTATTCAGTCCATTTATATGATTTTCAGGGTCTTTGTATTGCTATTCAATTCCTATTGTTCAGGCCCTCCAAAATTCTTTGTCTTTGTCCACCATTTGGTGGCAGGTACTTCTCTTCTTATGTATTTGGGAGACAAGGAATAGCATCTCAGACTTGCTACCAGCAAAGCCTCCCCTTAAAACAAGTGAACCCTTTCTCCATTGTCATATCTTGTTTTCATGCCTGCTAGTGGTTAGAGCTTCTATGCCTATGAAAGGGTGCCTTCTGGTGGAGAATAGCCTCAGAGTAAGAGAATGATTATCTATTACACAACACTAGGGTAGCACAATAAATAATATGATCTTTCTGAAACTCTTGATGGTATTCACTAGAGGTAAACAATGCATGTCCTATGACCCATCAATTTCATTGCTAGGTGAAACACTCAGCAGAAATGAATACTTATGTCCACCAAAAGGCATATAGAAGAAAGTTCACAGCTGTACTATTTGCAATTGGCAAAAATAGAAACCAGTCATACACTTGTCAATAGTGGCCTGGATTTTTAAAAGCCTATAGGCTCAGCTACTCACAAGGTTGAAGCAGGAGAATCACTTGAGCCTAGGAGTTCGAGACCAGCCTGGGCAGCATAGCAAGACCCTATCTCAAAACAAGTGACATATTCACACAATTGAATGGTATAAAGCAATAAAAATTGCTGAACTGAAACTACATGTCATCATATAGATGAATTTCATAGCATAAAGTTGAATCAAGTCAGACATGAAAGAATCAATGATATTATTCCATTTATACAGTTCAAAAACAATAGTAGCTATATATATTGTTCAAAAACAATAATGACTATATACAATTATAATGTACATAAATAGTTTTATATGTAAAATAATTATATAAAACAGACTGGATAGATGTAATGCTCAATGTGAGAGTAATACTGGTCTTGAAGTTATATATAGTTAAAGTGTGTGTGTGTGTGTATGTGTGTATGTGTGTGTGTGTATTTAAAATGTTAGAAATCAGAATAGTGATCCCCTGAGTAGACGACAGTGACTAGAAAGGGCCAGAGGAAGCTGTTTGAGCTGTTTGGAGTTCTGTTTCCTCTGATGTCTTTTGGGTGCCTATGGCAAGTGTATTTACTCCATGAAAATTCATAGAGCTCTCCATTTACAATTTGTATGCCCTTTGTATTTATGTTACACTTCAACAAAAAGTTTATATAAGGTACAAATAGATTTACTTCCAGATGCCCTTATACTTATCTGCTATTTACTAGACGACTTTGCACAGTTATGAACTTTTTATACAATTTAGAGGGAATTTATATAACTAATGAGCAATTAGGCAATTTAGAAGGAATGTGTATATCTTTAAATGAGTTGAGCTAAGGGCAATAAATTAATTGGAGTTGGAAACTAAAGGAAAAGTTAGATCATCTTGATATAGCCTAAAGAGTACCTTAATAAATTTCTTTCAGTATCTGAAAATTCCTAAAAAGATGCTCATTAGCTATTTTTCATATTTACTAAGGAAAGACCAAAATAAACGTAGCATTTTAAGCAAATAACCTAGTGTTCAATCTTCTTTGGCTTGTAGCACTTTCTCTTGTGAAATGTCCATATGGATAGACCCAGTAGGTTGTAAGGCCTAGTGCAACCTTACGTACTCTTGTCTCTGGCTCTAACCCCAGACTGTCAGGTGCTATATGGGAAAATGCTTTAAGGGCAGAAAACCAAACAGAAGGGCAGCCTTCAGAACAGATGGAAGGCTCAGCATAAAGAGGGAACCATTAGAGACATCAAGAATAGCATAAGGTAACTCAGTGTACATGCATGGAGAAACTTAGTGGGATGGCAAACCAGTTTCATCTCTTGCCAACTCCAGTTGGTTGGTATTAGTTATCCAGAATCCTGGTGTACGCAAAATTTTGAGTCTAGATACAGAATTCACAGGAAAGAGAGGACGAGAATGTCTGCTAAGGGCAAGCCCTCATATTGAGATTAAGTTGAAAGGTAGGACCACCCTGGTTTCTTTGAAACTCTCTAGTAAGAGAAGATGATGCAAATAACAGCTAGTACAGAAAAACTAAAAATGTGTATTAATTTCTGTAATACATACATGAATATTTTGCATTTACCTTGTAAAGTTAGACAGAAAAAATTTAGATTTCTTAGTCCACGAATTTTTTAACCTTTTAAAATTTTTTGAGGAGATGGGAATAGGGAGTATTTAATGGAAACTGTAAAAAGAAATTTATATAAAGACCCCAAATACAAAGTAGATACCAAAAGAGTGTCCCTAGTTTAAAAGGGGAGGGATATAGCCCCTATCCAACTTAAAGCCCTTTTTCAACTTCTACAGTGGGAACTTAATTACCTCTGTAGAACCTTGGGGATTAAAGACCACTAAAATATATACTCTTTTAACTCTTACTGATGGAAACTGAAAGGCTGTTAGGGTAAGGATTTTTCTCTGGGTTACGCATCCTTGTGCATAGATATATATTTGCCCTACATTTGGACAGTTCCTATATTGGAGAAACCAAGAGAATGTAAAATGGCTTTTCTTAAGGCACATTAATTTGCAAGGAATAGACTAGTAATCACATTCGCTGGATAAAAATCACATGAAATCCAGAGAAAAAATGGTACTATGAGGTAAGAAAGTATGGTAACCAGGTCAGCTCTATGGACCTACCTAATAAGAGTTCAAGAACATTTATTCTAACCACTGCTGTGAGCATGATTTAGCTATTAATTTATCAGACTCTGTGAATCTTAGTTCAAATTCAAAATTATGTCACTTGCAGGAAAATGGGTGGAGCTAGAGAATATTATGCTAAGTGAGATCAGCCAGTCTAAGAAAGTCAAAGGTCACATGTTTTCTCTCATATGTGGAAGTTAGAAAGAAAATAGGAAAAAAGGGGACTTCAGATAAACGAGAGGGAGGGAGAAGATGAGGCTTGAGAAAGGGAACAGTTCAAATGATGTTATATCTATATATGAAGGTATCACTACAGATCTCACTAACATGTACGGTGAGGGAGGAAGGAGGAACAGAGTGGGGTGTAGAGGGAAATAACCAAGCAATATGTGCATGCGTGAATGTATCATGTTGGATCTCACTATGATGTATAATTACAATGCACCGATGAAAATACATAAAAAGATAAATATAAAGCATCAGTTTGTTCTATCTGGGGATGTTTTCTACTTTTGTTAGTTTTTCACTCTTAGGCCAATCAGCTGTCTGAGTCAAAAGGTGTGAGTCATATGGAGATGCAGTTTCTGGGAAACAGAGAATAGCCTTTCCTTAGAGGGCCTTGTGGGCAGGTACCAATGCTGTGTTTGTGAAGGTTTAACAACTGGTTCTGTGGGAAGTGGGGAACCATAATTTGTAGCATTTGCAGCTCTTCACAGTAGAAATACTTCCACCATGGTGATTTCAAGCTACCGATATGACATAACTGATTGCAGTTGGGAAGAAACGTGTGGTAGCAGACCATTATATAGAATTTCCACTATGCACATATAAAGATAGATATAAGGGATTAATAGCAAAATATTTGTGAAATAGTGAGTTTTTAGTACTTACTACCTTTTATATTTATATTTACCTAATATATGTAAGTTATATGAGTTTAATATAGTTTATATAATGGCAAGTCTATATAACTTTAATGATGTCTGTTTGACAACTGGCTTGAAAATTTTCTGAAAGTTTAATAACTGATACAAGAAGGGGATAGGATGAATAAGACATGAGCCTAAATCAAAACAAGATCTGGATTAAGAATTTGCCTTACCAGGTGTGGTGATGCAGACTTATAACCCCAGTACTTGGGAGGCTGTGACAGGAGGATTGTAGGTTCGACGCCAGCCTCAGCAACTTAGTGAGACCCTCAGCAATTCAACATGACCCTATTTCAAAATTAAAAAAAAATTAAAAGGGCGGGGGGGTGTATGTTGCAGTGCAGAATGCCCCTGGGTTCAATCCCCAGTACAGAAGAGGAAAGAAGAAGGAGGAGAAGGAGAAGGAGAATAATTTGTTTTCAGTCACAAAGAGCAAAATGAATTTACTGTCCTTTAATCAAGAGGAGGGTAAAAATTCTTCTCACCTTCCCAAAGTTGCTAATTGGTTTCAATTAACCTGTATACTATGGAATTATTTTGTTCTTTCTGGATAATTATATGTGTTGTTCCAAAGACTTGGAACTAAAGAATCCCCTCTGGTCTGTAGATACTAGATAGGTTGACTACCCAGGCCAGGTAGAGATTAATCTTGAGCTGAATCTGCAAGGACACAGTTAAAAAGCAATGCATTTATTTGACATGCCAGGAATTGAAGTTTTATGCCAATGCTAATTTTTAGGTTTGATCAAAATATGTTTCAGATTTACACTTCAATGATATAATACACCTAACCAATGCTTAAATTTATTATACTTAAAATTTATGTAGTGTTCACATGAAAGTATTCTTTCCAAAACCAAAGTAATAATAACATGACTCAAATCACTTTGCAATATCTTTTTCTGTTAAAATTAATTAGTTTGCCTCAAACACTAGAGATTGATCTAAAAACAAGATTTGAAAACATGGGTGTTCATAAATTCCTTGGCAACTGAAGCTTATCAAAACTCTCACACTTCAAAAATTATTGCCATTTTTTCAGGATGGTCTCAAGTCTTATGTTCAAGAACCTGTAAACCTCAGGTTACCACATCAAGAGAAATAAAGTGAACCTTTCACTTGATGATAAGACCTTACAGAAAACCACTAAATGAGCTACCCTAACATCATCATGCAGGTGTACGGGGTCCTTGAATAAATTATTCCATAGCAAGGAGGTCTGGTCCTCCATCCTTCCAGTGTTATATAAGAAACTAGGTTTGATTAGGATTTTGTTTGCATATAGTATTTGTTTTAGGGCATACAGTGTAATCAAAATTGATGTAATGGAGCCCTATGCTCTATGATATGTTGAATGATTGATATCTTGACTATAGCTAAATACAACTGTTATAGTGACATTTATTAAACAACTGTGAAGAGTTTGTCCCTAAAGTGGAATTTAAATATAGAAAAACACCAACAATGATAGAATTGATGTACAAAATTCAAGGTCATTATCCCAACCAGGTGTCTCTCAAACTGAAAATGAAGCAAATGTAGAAGAAAGAACTGAAAGCTGTACTAATATAATATATCATCAATTTGAATCTTATAAAAGTGGAAACATATGGAATAAATCTCAGAATGTGGTGTGAATGTTTCCTTAGAAATGTGACGCTAGAGCAGTTAGAAATGTGAAGCTAGAGCTTTGGGAGAGAAGCCTTAAAGTGGTAACTGACTACTATATAGCTTTGTACTGAAATTTAGCTGAGTTTTAAAGTGCTATTTGTAAAAAATATTATCCTTTGAAAATTTACATATGCTGTCAATGGGTTATGTTAGAGCAAAAGCTTGCATGTTTTATAGCATATATATAATAACAAATGGGAACTTGTAGTTGTATCTACAGAAATATTGTATATGTTTAGAACTTCAGAAGTTGGAAGCTTGTGTACATAAAAAATATTTTAGCTTCATATTTGTTTTGGTAAAATATCAGTATTTGAGTCCCGTAATTAGAACCTTCCTTATTTTCTTTAAAGCTCTTTTTTTTCAGGGAAGGTGAATTTAATTAATTTGAACAGATAGATTTGTAAAAATTAGTCTATAAAGCCAAGTTACTGATGTTTAATGACTATGCTTTATTTTTATATTTTTGGGCAGTCCTGGGGATTAAACCCAGGGCTTCATGCACACTAGGCAAGCACTACAATATTGGGCCACATTCCCAGCCCTAGGGCTATGTTTTAGAGTAGAGAAAACTAAATGAATCATGCCTTCCCAGGAGAAATGTCCTGATCTGACTTTTGTCTTCTTCCTCTCCTTTCTCTGGCCCTCCGTATAGTACTTCACTTAAATACAACTTCTTCCAAAATGTCTCCCCTTTCCCAAGGCTGGTTTAGTGCTCCCGGCTACCTGCTTTCAATGAAGAACCTTGAAATTCCCCATGATGGCACAGCCACCAGCATATCATGTACTTCTTCACCTGCCTGTATCTGCCACCTAGACTAGAAGCTCAGGACAGTGAAGACTATATTTTGCCTTTTTACCAACATAGACATTGCCTATCATGTAGTCAGTCAGAACTTAGATAATTTTTTAATTTAAATTTTGAATGACAATTTTTTAAGATTACTGAGAATCCATGCAATATGAATAGGAGTTCTCCAAGATAATAAAGATATGAATTATTGTTCAAACTTCAGAAACCCAAGTTGATAATCTACTAGATTAAAATAAAATTGCCTTGCAAAGTGAATTTCTGTTGTAACAACTCATTAGAAATACTTATAACTTATATGTATAGATTGAAGAGATCTGAGTTTACTGAAGTCAATCAGAAAGGGTTGCTGTCAGAACTTTTGGTCTCTTATTTTATTTATTTATTTATTTATTTATTTTTATTTATTTATTTTTTTTTTTTTTTTGCGGTACCAGGGGTTGAACCCAGGGGCGTTCTACCTCCGTGCTACACCCCCGGCCCTATTTTTTTATACTTTATTTTGAAACCGGGTCTCATGAAGTTGCCGAGGGCCTCACTAAGTAGAGAGACAGACAGACAGACAGACAGACAGGGAGGGAGGAAGGGAGAGAGAGAGAGAAAGAGCTAAGGCTGGCCGTGAACCAGGATCCTCTGGTCTCTGCCTCCCAAAGTACTGGGATTACAAGCGTGCGCCACCACGCCCGGCTGGTCTCTTATTTTAAAAAATCTACAGAGCTGGGCGTGGTGGTGCACGCTTGTAATCCTAGTACTTGGGAGGCTAAGACTGGAGGATCCGAGTTCGTGTCCAGCCTCAGCTACTTAGGCCCTCTGCAACTTAGTGAGACCCTGTTTCAAAATAAAGAATAAAAAATAGACCTCTGACAGAGGTCTAATATCTAGGATATACAAAGAACTTAAAAGACTTTACACTAAGAAAACAAACAATCAGATCAAGAAGCGGGCAACTGAAATGAATAGACACTTCACGAAAGAAGAGATACAAATGGCCAATAGATACATGAAAAAATGTTCAACATCATTAGCAATCAGGGAGATGCAAATCAAAACTACTCTAAGATTTCATCTGACCCCAATTAGAATGGCAAGCATTAAGAAGTCAAACAACAACAAATGTTGGCGAGGATGT
>PVJS01062292.1:0-10770 GCA_004027185.1 Glis glis | reverse complement strand
TTGAAATAAATATAAAATTGATGTTAGCAGCTTGACAGTGACAGAAGTCAAGAGATTATACTGCTGTGAAACCACAAAAGATGCAATTGATATTTTAATCTCAAACATCATATCTAAGATAAAAGCCTAAAAATAGAAATTGTTCTTAAAAATAAGAGGGTATCTGTTCATACATGTCTGAATTTGCTGCTTTTCATTTTTTACCCTCATTCTCATATGGAGAATAGTAATACAAGTATTCACATTTCCTAGTTCAAATTACTCTTTAGTTTTATTTATTAAAATGAATCTGTTTTTCTTTTTAATAAAAGTACTTCATGCCCCTTGAGATTGTGCCATTAGATAAAAATACTATTGGAGATGTTTTTACTATTAAGATTACTGCTTTTCTTAAGAAGTGAAGTTAACCTTTTGAGTTTTCAATAACCAAGGTGTGTGTGTGTGTGTGTGTGTGTGTGTGTGTGTGTGTGTGTGTGTTAAAAACACTCATTATGTTTGTTTTTCTGAAAATATTCTCTTATGTTCCAGGTTTCCTAGTGTGGAACAAAACTCTATATTCCTAGTGTTACTTAGGAGGAGCAGTAAAATAATTTTGAATGTTTTCGTCTCCCTGAATCATCCCTCCATCCTCTCCTTTATTTCCCAAACTTTTATTAAGCTACTATAGTGTTCCAGAAACTGATTCATCACCTCTGAAGGATCTCCCATGACTCCCATCTTTCCTACTCTAATAATCACCCTATAAAAATTCTTAAATAACACCTTAATTATGTTCATAGCCTCTAATCTATTCTCCTTTAAAAGCTTTCCACATTTTACTATACAGGATGGAAGAATCTTTATGAAAATATATTGTTTGACTAATTAATTTATTCCCTTCCCCTTTCACAAAGGATTTCTGGCTGTTTGTAATAAAACCACATGTGCTTAAATAAACAACAAAACATCAGGGACACAAATGAGGCAAATAAATCAATCAACTAAAAGTGACAACAGTTTTTTGTGATTGTTCTAAATATGATTTTGAGCTTCATATCAGGGACTATAATGGATAAGACATAGCTTCCCATGTAGAACTCATTATTAGAAAAGGGGGCATGTCAGTTGCTAATGCTGTTAAATTCTTTCCAATCCATTCACTCTAAAGCCTCAATCTTTACATCTGTGAAATGAAAATAAAGACATCTTTGTAGAGCTACTATGTTACCCTACGTTTTGTTCCCAAATACTTCGGCATGCTTGTCACTGGCCCTTGTATATGTTAATTAAAAATGATGATCATCATCATCCTAATAATGGTAGTGTTGTTGCAATGATGATGATGGTAGTTATTCATTGGTAATTTGTAATATACTGAGAATTATGCTAAGTGTTTTCTTGGCTTACCTCATTCAATCCTCAAAATAAATCTGTAAGGCAGTTCCTTCTAAAATTCCCTTTTTGCATTGAAGAGATATTAGAGACGTTGAGTCACTTGATGTCCACATATGCTCATCTGCTAGATGTTTATGTATAGTTTATGTTGTATTCATAAATGTAAGGTCAGTTGTGGTGGTGCATGCCTGTAATCCTAGTACTTGGGAGGCTGAGACAGGAGGATCACAGGTTCAAGGCCAGCCTCAGCAACTTAGAGAGGCTCTCAGTAATTTAGCAAGACCCTGTTTCAAAAATAAAAAATAGGCCGGGCGTGGTGGCGCACGCTTGTAATCCCAGTACTTTGGGAGGCGGAGACCGGAGGATCCGGGTTCGTGGCCAGCCTCAGCTCTCTCGCTCTCTCTCGCTCCCTGTCTCTCTCTCTCTCTCTCCTTAGTGAGGCCCTCCACAACTTCGTGAGACCCGGTTTCAAAATAAAGTATAAAAAATAGGGCCGGGGGCGTAGCGCGGAGGTAGAATGCCCCTGCGTTCAATCCCTGGTACCGCAAAAAAAAAAAAATAAATAAATAAATAAATAAAATAAAATAGGGCTGGGAGTGTAGCTCAGAGGTAGAATGCCCTTGGATTCAATCCCCAGCAACACACACACACAAAAGATAAATGTGAGAAAATTATCCCATTTCCTTACCTCCTTCCAGTAGTGTAAGTTCTTAATTGAACAGTATATGGAATCAATAAATTCTGAAGAGGCAGAGAGTTACATTTTTGACATACAAAATGAAATCTAAACAACTCAAAGAAATACTTTGAAAAAATTGACCAGACTACATGTATTTCCTTTCTCTTTGTCCTCCTTTTAGAAGAGCAAGCAAAGTATATTTCTGAAATGTTTAACAGTTTATCTAATTATAATGTTAGCACTGATGTATCAAAAAGTAAGTTTTTTGGCAAAGTCTTCCCCAATCATTCGAGTGCATGGAAAGATATTAGCACTGATAAGAAATCAGTAAAACTGATTTCAGTCCAACAGATTGTACATTGAAGTTTTTGCATTTATCTATTTACATCTCTCTGTTCAGTACAAAAAACAGCATCTTAAAAGATATAGATAAATAATAGTGACATTTTCTCTCCCTTTCTAAAGTTGAATTCCAGAAGGTAGGAAAGATCCTTTCATGCTTACATTACCATGACAAACTGAAAGAGATAAATCCCTATCTGATGGGATGAGATGTGGGAGTTAGGGGATTAATGCTTAGATGCTTCCTCCAATTTATTTTTCCTATTATACGTGTTAAAAATATATACCATATGTCATGCAGCATGTTTTAATCCCATCAAAATTTCTCACACAATTCCTCAAGGGATATATGTTTTTTGCTGCTAAGTTTCTAGTGTTTGAATGCTGACTTACTATTCCGTTGCAGAGCGCTCCATAGTTTATCTTATGATAACATGCTGTTATAACTTCTCCAGCTGTAATTTTTATAAGGAAAATTAGTCCCAAGGGAATTTATTTTGAGCATCATATGCTTAATGGTGACAGAGAATGATAGAAATATTTCCAGAAAGCAATGTATCCTTCAGTTGTTTTAATAGAACAAAAATTCCTTTGATGACACTTGTGAAAGCCTTTTATTATTCTCAGCATTTAAATTCAGTCCTTGAACTGAGGTTTTCCCAGATCATTTAAGGGTCAGTTTTGGATTAGTTCTTGTGTCCTGTGTCACTTTTCAATGATAGCACTTTAAGGAGAAGAGCAAATTTATGGGAAAATGTCTCCTTTAGTAATATTAAATACACATGACTTACAGCAAGTAACAGAAAAACTGCATGTAATTGCCTGAGGAAGAATTTTCTTTGTGCCACGTTTTCCCTTTTAAAAATAGTGAATAACAATGAATGATATTAGGTAAAGAAGGAAAGCTTGAACTAATTTTCACTTCCAACGGAAAAGGAGGTTAAAACGTTACTCCCAAGAAAAACATGTTACCTTCACATTCCCCTGTGTGGTGCTTTAGTTTTTAATCTCAATAATATCCTTGAAGTTTTAATTCATTTTAGACAACATTTTCAGCTAAGTCATACATGGTGGGGTCCATTCTGGCCTTCAGGTATTTGATTTTTATTAATCGGGGATCACTACAAGTTTTGCGTGACTTATGTACTCAGATATAATAAAGGCGAAGTTATTTCTCTTTAGAAATTAAGTTGTTCCTAAATCTATGCACCCTGTTTCCAATGGAGTGCTCTGATTATAATAACATTCCCCATAGAGATAGCTATTAGCATTTATGTGCTATATTAAAAAGAAATAATAAACACATATGGGCACAATTCCAGAGGTGCCCTTTGGGTTTTCTTTCTATTATAACACATAGCATAACTGGATGTCAGGTGTGCAAATGGCATTTTTTATTAAAATAATACTGCTGCTCATGGTAAAAATCCTGTCTTTTAAGTTATTTGATGGGATTTAATATAAGCAGGGATGCAAACTGAGGAGTTACTTAACATCACGAGACAATGGTAAATATCAAGTAGCTTGTTTCTTCCCTCTTCCACCTTCCACCTCATAAGGTTTACACATATCAGACTTCAGCTTCTCTTTGTCAGACTCAAATTGGATTTCCTTTGCTATCAGCTCTGGGCTCAGACTTCTATGACCCTAATTTGGCAGCCCTTCAAGGGGTTTATGGTGTAAGCCTTTTCTATTTCTAACAAAAAGTACAGCTCCAATCCATTTTACAATAGTGAATTCTGTTTGAAGTTTCGGTTTCCAAAAGATGCCATATTTTCTGAGCTCAATCTTAAAAATTATTTTGACTGATTCTATACTGAATAACCAGTACATTTCAATTTTGAGTGAAAATAAATTGATTTAAGTGAAAAGTATGCATTAAGATTCTCCATAATCTGACTTCAAAGTGAAATCTAGAACAGAAACAGTACAAAATATTTTGTATACTATAAAATAAATGCTATATTTTGTTAACTCACTAATATTTATAATGGAGATACTAATTCTACATTTAGGTGTTTAATATATATTCATGGTGACTCAAATTTTTATTTACAATGCCACTGGTACAATATAATTTTACAGTTGTAACATAAATCTATAAATAGTAAAATATAATTAATAATATACCATACATAATAAATACAATGTATATAACTAAATAATCTCTATTTCATTAAAGTACCCTAAACTTTGTTTTCCAACTTGAAGTTGGCTTTCCTAGATATTGTATGAATGGCTGTAAAGAATTTCACTCCATGATTCCCCATTGTGGCCTTTCAGATTGTTTTGATTTTTAACTAAAACCATCTACATTCAGATAGCATCATCAGTGTTTGAATTATTTACTGGGGATAAATTGCAGGCCCAAAATAATTCTTCATTCTCTTTATAAATGTTTTGTATATCTTTTCAAAGGAGTTAAAACCAATTCAATGACTGGGACTAAATTATTTTTTAATTTGTATTTTTTGTTTTTAACTGATGCACAAAAACATAAAAACTGTACATATTAATGGAGCACCATGTAATGTTTGATACATGTATGCATTGTACGATGTTTACATCAGTTTAAACATATCTCCTCAAATATTTATCATCTCTTTGTGGTGAAAACTGTCAAGATCCTTTCTTCTAGCATTTTGAAATGTATAGTATACATCATTATCTTTGGTCCCCATACTGTGCAATAGTACCAGAGAGCATCTTGCTCCTAAGTGTAATTTAGTACCCATTGATCAACCTTCCCCCTCTTCCTCAAGACATGTTCTTCAGACCTTCTCAACTCAGTAAATAGTAACATTTACACCCTGTTGCTCACTCCCAAAATCTGGCTTGCATCTTTCTCCCTCTCCCAGGGCTGCTTCCTGATCTTCAAATCATTACCCCTTCTGCTTCATTGCAATGACTTCCATTGTTAACAATAAAATCCATGTTTTAAAAACTATGATCTACATACTGCCCATCTCTCTAATTGGTCATTGAGTCAGAGCCATACAGAATAGGCAAACTCTCTTAGATATGCTGATCATTTGTTTGGTTATATACATTTTTGTGTCCATGTAGTACTGAATCCAGGGCCTTGTGTATGCTAGGCAAGAGCTTTACCACTGAGCTACATACCCAGACTTTGTTGATTTATTTGGAATGGTCTTCTTCCCATACTTTCTGCATCTTGTTTCTTCTAATTCTCCTGGAGTCTTTTTTTTTTTTTTTGAGATGTGGCCTCACTGTCTTGCCCAGCTGCCTTGAACTTGCAATCCTTCTTTGTTAGCCTCCCTCAGCCTCCCCAGTAACTGGAATTACAGGCATGTGCCACCATGTCCAGCTATTTCATGGATCAGTTTCAATGTTCCATTTTCACAGAGGCTTTCCAGAGCCCCCCCGCCCCGTCCAATCTAAACTAAGTATTCTTTGCTTGCATACCATTGTTCCTTTCTTTGGTACCCTTTATGTGATAGAAAATATTTTTAATTTGTTTCTTATTTTTTATTGATGCATTATAATCACACATCTTGTTAAAGTTCAGGGTGATAGAGGCAGACATGGACACAGCACTCATTGAGCCCTCCCCCAGTTCCCACCCCACTCCCTCTCTCTCTCTACCTTCCCATGCTCAGCACAGTGATTGACTTTGATAAGTTTGTGTATGTACATCATGTACATTGAGGTGTTTCCCTCCTCAAGTCTTCCTCCCCACTCCCATCTCCCTCAGTTAGTTCCCCTCCTTCACTCCACTAAGGTTTCTTCTCCTTTGTCTGGAGTCCCTCCTGTGTCCCAATTTCTCCCTAGTTTCCGCATATGAGGGAGCACATCTGACCCTTCACTTTTTATGACTGACTAATATTATTGAATATAGGGTTGCTGGCCTGTTTCAAAATCTCTCTTCACAACTAAATATATTCATGAAGGTCATTATCATGTCTGTTTTGCTTACCACTCTATATTGCATGCTAATCATATTGTCTGATACAATGAATTATAGTGCATCAGACTGTTTGGGATTTTATCCAGGTTCTGATGTGTATCAAGTGTTATTCTTGGGTACAAATGTAAGATGGACAAACTAATAACCCCTACCATATGGAATTATTTATATGTAGTTATTAGCATAGTGCTTGACACAGTAGAGGTTGTCAATACATATTAGTTACTATTATTGCTGTTTGAACAGACATTCAATAAATATTTGCTGATTGAGTGAAAAAAATATTTTCTATGATAAACATAAGTAGGTAATTACATTCTGAATGTATGAATGAGCCATTTTATTATCCAAATCCCTATTGCATTGAGTATCATTTTAAGTTACTAATAGGCAAAAATAAAAATAATAGTCATTTTTACTTAATTATCATTGATTTTTAATGGTGAAGACTTTTCCCATTTCAATGAGTTTCTGGAAAATAATGCATGTTTCTTCCTCCTTCATTTAGAATTTAACTGAAGAGATTCATTTTAAACTGCAAAATCCAACAAGTTCAATAGTTAGAGCAGTCAGAAATATATTTCAGATTACCTTTTCCCCCCACAATAACTAAAGTGCACTCAAAGTCTCTTGTTAAAGGGAATCAAATGCCAGTTACCAAATGATTGAATGGCTATAAACATAATCCTTTTCTGATGAGTAATTTAGTATCAATTTAAACATGTTATTTTGTCTACCACATGCTCAGGAGTCAGGAGTTTACAGCAAGATTAGAGTTTATTTTCTCTCCCTCTATTATCAGCGGGCCCAAAATATTTGTTCATATTACCATTAGAAACAAATTGTATTATATTACAGTTATTTATGTGTCTGTCCCTCCTATTAGAGTATGAGTTCATTGAAAACAGACATTATGATTTAATATTTATGTATATGGATTGAAAGCAGTGAGAAAGGAAGGATTGATTATTGGGAATTTGTTTCTAATGATATTCACTTATTATTTTCCCACAAAATAGTTTTAGTGAACATAGACTGGGAAAACAATAGTAGCAAATTAGTTAATACTCATTTACCATTAAGAAGTTGAAGTAGAGATATTTGTGTCTCGGTTATCCTCAATGTAATTCTCAGTAAAAATACTGAAAATACTACTTCATGGTAATAAGAGAAAATCTGGAACACAAAGATTAATTCCTCTTAAACTATTTGTCTACTTTGACTCTGATTATTCAAATATATATATATATATATATGATTGTTCATATATATGTGCGTGTGTCTGTGTGTATATATACATATGTATATACATATATTTTTGAGGCATGCTGTGCAAAGTATAGAGTTTAAATAAAATAATCCCTAGTCCAATCATAGGCTTATGTTGCAAGAATAAGACAGTTTGTGGTTTTACCTAAAGTAAGGAAGCATTAAGTCCTCTTATCACATATCCTTATTAGGCTTGAGATAGAAAAGACACTGGAAAAGGAGAAGATAAGAATCACAGGTAAATACATGGTTTTTATTAAAACTACCCTAGAATTGACTCACCAGTATCAATTCCTTTGTATTTGTAATCTCATGTCTCTTTCTTATATTCATATTCATTCTCTCTCTCTCTCTCTGTCTGTCTCTCTCTGTCTCTCTGTCTCTCTCTGTCTCTGTCTGTCTCTCTCTCTCTCTGTCTCTCTCTCTCTCATATAGAGCAAGGTTAAAAAAGATAATATACTATTTTTGAAAGTTATAGACCTACAAACTAAAAATGTTCTGATATATTCTAGCTCCCCAATTAGGGAGGGATAGGAACATATGCTGCTCAGCATTTCTAAAATGTTTTAAAATAATAAATTAACATATGGGTTAAGTTTACTTTAGACATGCATACTATATATATTCTTTCTTTGCACGTGTCCATGAACATGATAAAATTTTCTATCTTTTGTTCATGGTATTTTAGTGCTTATAGTATATCATGCTATTTTGAGTTGATACTCTCAGCACATATTGGCCCCCCAAATGTACTATATTCTAGAACATGTCTTTTTTTCCTAAGCTTACTATGATTTTAATAGAGACAGGAATCAGAATTTCCTTCTTTTATGAAATTTTGGGAAAGAACACCTCCCATAGTCTCTGGAATATGTGTGCAATGGGGGAAAGTTAAGTTCCATCTCAAAAGTGGAAGAAGGCAAGTGGTGTGTTGCTTAATCCTGTTGTGAGAAACAGATTTTAGGGGAGTATTAAATAAATACTCATGAACTCAAAAGTAACTCAGCAAGGTACTTTACTTCTGCGCAGAAGGCTGCATGCACACCATAAAATCGGGGCAAGCACACCATGCAGGCAGTCTGGGCTTCCTTTTATCCTCCTAATGCATAGCCCACTGTGTCATCCCCCATTGGCTGGGGTGAGACCACACAATCTAATCCGATTGGCTAGTTTCCCACTGGGCAAGATTTTTCTTTAGAACAAAGGAGAAATAGGAAACCTATACTTCTGACACGTGTACCAAAAAGTTACAAAATGGATTCCTAAACTACTGTTACAAAATGGATACTGGTCAATTTTTATATGACCTTATAACTTCGATACAAAAGATCATTTTTCTTTCTTACACTGTCTTTGGCTCCAGTAGAGGCCTTATGATATACTCATAAAAGATGAGTATAATTAATATAACATTTATTTTATATACATATATAAATTTATAATTTTTGAATATAAATGTGCTTATTTTTATAGGTAATATAATATAACATTGACATGAACATTGAGAAATTATAAATTCTATTATCAAGTTCTCTTTCTTGGTTAGCCTTACTTGAGTGTTAACAATTTCACTGAACTTTTAAAAAAATAGTTTTTAGTTTCATTGATTCTCTCTAGTGTAGAACTCTGGTTCTACCTATTGTTTTAAATGTATGAGTCCAAGCTACATAGTTTGCAATTACTCAGAGAAGTTTAAATAACCATGAATTAGTATGTCTCTGTAAAACAAAGCTCTTCAATTAGAAATGAACTACCATGAAGTAATTTTTAGGAAATGTTACAAATTCATATATGTAGATATGTAAAGACTAATTTTCCTTAAAATCAGTCAGTATGATTTGGCTGGAATGACCCCAAAATGTTGCATTTATTTTGGATTATTGATAATAATAAATCATAATAGAGATAAAATTAATCTTTTTATCAATTTCTGTTACTCAATTTGGCATTTGTTCCTTTGCATTTCATAACAGTTAGCAAAGTAGAACCCTGGAGCAAGATAACAGTTGTATTATGGACCCCTCACAATGTATGAATATTATAGATTATACAACTGTGCTTATATATCAACTAACATAATTTAGATATACATCATAACCAGATTGTTTATCTTGGCAGGTGTATTATAATTGGGATTTACTGTATTCATTATATATACAAGAAGGTTTTTTTAAATTTTAATCACACAACCAAGTTTTGAATGTGTATATTTTTAACTCCTTTTGGAACATGTATATGCAAAACTTCTTGGATATTTAGTTGATATTGTTGCTAGTAGCTACATTTTAAAAAACATTGAACTAGGTGTGATAGAGCATGACTTTAATCACAGTACTTGGGAGGCTGAGATGGGAAGATCACAGACTGAGGCCAACCTCAGCAACTTAGCGAGACTCTCGTCAATTTTTGGAGATCCTGTTTCAAAATAAATAAAAAAATTTAAAGGGCTGAGGGTGTAGCTCAGAGGTAGATTGCCCCTGGATTTAAGCCCCAGTATCCCCCCAAAATAAAATACTATTTATCCCCTATTTAATTTTTTAAAATATAGTTTAACAAGAAAGCCGCTTCAGAATTGCAATGTAACGTTTATATGTGCTTAAGTGTATGTGAAATAAACATAAACAATTAATATATGTGCCTAGACTGAAAAGTGTCTAATGTCTGTAGGACAAAACAGCCTATTTAATAATTATCTCCTTATTTACATATCACCTGTCAGTTGATTTAAAAGGTTGCACCTTAATTAGAGGCTATTAGTGGGCATGAATTACTGAAACTGAAGTTGAGAAGTTGTGAACCTCACTTAAGGATGTCAAAATGTTGCAGTCCTTGTTTACAGCAACCTAGCAAAACCCTGTTTCAAAACAAAAATTAAAAAAACAGGGCTGAGGGTATAGCTCGGAGGTTGAAAGCCCCTGGGTCCAATTTCCAATACCATATACACACAAAAATCAACAGAAAGGAACCCACATGGATATGTAGAGCTCATTATTATCAATGTATTCTTGAAAACTGAAGGAAAAGTATACAAAAATATATAAACTTGGGACAGTCTTACCAGGGTCACTGGTTTGGGGATTTCTTGTTTTTAGATTTATAAGAAGATGTAAAAAGAATAGAATTAATTGAGGAGAATGCAATGACATAGAGATATAATTCATAAAGATAGGATGATGTG
>PVJS01062291.1:0-10770 GCA_004027185.1 Glis glis | reverse complement strand
TTTTTTTTTTTTTGGCAGTATTGGGGATTGAACCCAGGGGCATTCTATCTCTGAGCTATACCCCCATTCTATTTTTTATTCTTTATTTTGAAACAGGATCTCACTAAGTTGCAGAGGGCCCACTAAGTAGCTGAGGCTGGCCGTGAACCTGCAATTCTCCTGTCTCAGCCTCCCAAGTACTGGGATTACAAGCATGCACCACCACGCTCGGCTCTAACCCAGAGGTATTCTACCTTCAAGCTATACCCCCAACCCTATTTTATTTTTATTTTGAAACAGGGAGAGTCTTACTAGGTTGATGAGAGTCTCACTACTTGCTGAGGTTGTCCTCGAACCTGTGATCTTCTGTCTCAGACTCCTAAATACTGGGATTATAGGCATGACCACCAAGACCAGCTTGGGAAGCTGGTTCTGCAAGTGTCCAAAGCCCCCAGCAGGTGGATAGACTGGGACTGGAGCCCAGGAGAGAGAAGAGGAAGATGGGAAGGGCGGTCATCTAAGTGGGAGGGCCCTGGAGGGGGCAGAGTAATTGTCCCGGCCATGGGGTGGGCTGCCTGGTCCAGAATGCAGGGGACGGCCTCATTCTAGAGATCTTCACTCCCGTGGTCTCCCCCCGCACACAGAGCCAACAGACAGTACCCACCCATGGTGAGGGGTTGATTGCGAAGCTCCCTCCACAGCTGGGCCCGGGCACCCTGCTGATAACCTGCTATATCCACATCACCTTGCCCCATTTCCGGGGGCCGCCCAGCCAGGAAGTTCTCCCTGCTCACATTCTGAGCCATGCAGAGCAGGATGTCGAAAAATAGAGACAGCTGGGGCAAAGGTAAGAAGCATGGCTATTGGAAGGGCAGGAGTGGGGTCCCGCAATCCCAAGGCTGAGCTGGGACAGTCCCATATGCAGAGACGCTAACCCAGAAAGGGGAAGGGGCTGGCCTGAGGTCAACACAGAACCTCACCCACAGCCAGCCCCCCACAGTAACCCTCCCGCAGTCACCTTGACAGGCCGGGCTCCAGAGTCCAAGCCCATGTAGGTGCAGGCATCCAGGGGTGAGCTCACGTGGGTGGCCAGAAGGTGCTCAGCAGTCTCCACAGAGAAGAAAACAAGCCCGGAGACCTGGAGGGCCCCCCACAGCGTCAGGTGGCAGGGCCTTGGGGCCAGGCTCAGGCATGAGTTGGGAAGGGCACAGGTAGATGGGCCCAGGGCGGCCAGGAGCCATGCCAGGCAGGGACCTCAGGTGTCTGAGCCTCCTAGCACCCAGGTTTCAGGCATACTGAGGGCACCAAGACACCTTCTGAGACCCCCTCAACTTTCAGGCCTCCTCCCCACCTTCCCCACTGCTCCTATCCTAGTCCTTCATTCTGGAAGCTTCCTCTGATCTGCTTCTGAACCTCCTCTCTCTCTCTCTCTCTTTTTTTTTATTTTTTTGTTTTGGAAACACGGTCTCTCTAGGTTGCTGAGAGTTTTTGCTATGTTGCTGAGCTGGTCTTGAACCTCCAATCCTCCTGTCTCAGTCTCCCAGGTACTGGGATTACAGGCGTGTGCCACCACGCCTGGTGGAACCTCCTCTCAACTGCGTCCCCTTACTCGCTCACATTCTAGTTCTGGGCTTTCTGGTTCAAGACAAGACCCTGAATTCCACGACTAGCCCTTCCTTGGATTCTGGCTGCAGTTGCTCTCCTGAATGCCAGTTCTAGACCTTCCTCAGATTCTAGTTCTAGCCTTCCCTGGAATCTTCTAGAAGGAATAAGGCTCTTTCCCAGGAAGGAAGGCAAACTCACCCTCCCCTGTCCCAAAAGGTCCCCTAAAGACCCCCAACCCCGGCCCAGCCGCCATACCAGTGGCACATGCCCATCAGGCCTGACACACCGCTGTATCTCTGCCTCAGTGCCCCGGTAGTAAATGTCCAAAACGAAGCCCTAGGTGGGGGGAGGAAGAGAGTTGGGGGAGGAGCAAGAGAGGACTCAGAAGGCGGGCACAGCCACAGGGGTCAGCCCGTGTTCTCCAAGTGAAACCAGGATGCACATGGGGCAGGCACCACCACGCTCAGGGGGACAGGCGCACCTGAGACCGCTCCCCACACAGGGCCGAGGGCAGGATTGAACCACCTTCACAGCCTCTGCGCCCGACGCAGGGCCTGGCATGTGGTCAGCAAGAAATGCATTTTTGGTCAAAGAGCAAGTTAGCGCCTGAGCCAGTGCCACGGAAGAGGCCCCTTGGGCTCAAGACCATGACGGAAAACACAGAAGGAGAGGGTGTCCAGGGCGTGAGCCGGGAAGGCATCCACTGCCCCCAGGGGCACTACCTGGGAGTCAGTGAGGTAGACACCATGATTCAGAGCATAAGCTGGGCTTCCAGGAAAGGCGATCACTCTGGCTCCCTGGAAGCCATCCCAGCGGATCCCTGTGGGGCGGCACAGTCAGGAGGCTCCCAGGGTCCCCAACCCAAGGCATGGTGTGCCCAGTCACAACGAAGCAAGAGCCCAGAACTGGGGTGTCTGGGCACCTCTAAAAGGGAAATATGGTTTCTGAAGCCAAATGAACATTCCTCTGGGGGAATGACCAACCTCTTCTCCCAGAGTCCTTCCACAGAGGGGCAGGGCTATTATGTCCATTCTATAGACAGGCAGACTGACCCAGCAGGGGAAGGCCAGCCTCCTGGTCTGGGCTGCATTCTCCATACCCTAAGTTTCCTTTCTGAATAGGGCAGGCCCAGAGACAGCGTGGCTAGAAGGGAGAAGCCTGCCCCAGCTGTGGCAGGGGAAGGTGGTCTCAGGCCGTTTCAGACTCACCGGGCTTTAGAGGAACAGACAGCAGCATGTCGGTGCTGCAGACCCACACGCCTGGGGGACAGCCTGGGCCCAGCTGTGGGGGTGGACAGGTAGAGAGAGAGAGTGAATGCATCTGGGCAGCCTGGCCCAGCCCTTCCTCCACTCCCCACAGGTGTATTGGCCTGTTTCACAAGCTCCAGCAGCCACCTGGTCCCGGGGATCTACTGCTAAAGTACCAGGGGCCTCTCAGGACTCCTGGTCCCATTGCCAACCCACCCACCCCCACCTCACTCTACCTGGGACCGCCCCTTCCCCCAAAGTGACCAAGACTACTGGAGGCTCTAACTAACTAGGTACCTGGAAAGCCATTCTTCCTGGGGTCCCCTGAGCCAGCGCAGTGTGGGAGAAGCGGCTCTATGTGGGTGGAGATCCCTTGAGCCACCACACCCGACTTGCCTGGTGGGTCATGATGTCCAGCAAGCAGTCCAGGTTGCAAACCAAGGCCTCCACAGGGGCCTGGGGGTTCTCCACAGGGAGGCAGGTGAAGGCCCGGCCACAGTCATCAAAGGGGAAGTCTCGGCCCTGGGTGGGAGCAGGGACTGGTGAGGGAGCCCTGGGGACAGAGAAACTGGGACACCTCATCAGCTATGCAAGGGTGGCAGGCTTTGAGCAGAGCACGTATAGAAAACGTTATCTTGGTGACTTCCCTTATAATTTTTTAAATTAACGTAATCAAGCTGGGCATGGCGGCACACACTGTAATCCCAGTACTTGGGAGGCTGAGACCAGAGGATCTGGGTTCGCGGCCAGCCTCAGCTACTTAGTGAGGTCCTCTGCAACTTAGTGAGACCCTGTTTCAAAATAAGAATAAAAAGTCGGGCATGGTGGCGCACGCTTGTAAGCCCAGTACTTGGGAGGCTGAGACCGGAGGATCTGGGTTCACGGCCAGCCTCAGCTAATTAGTAAGGCCCTCTGCAGCATAGTGAGACCCTGTTTCAATATAAAGAATAAAAAATAGGGCTGGGGGTGTAGCCCGGAGGTAGAATGCCCCTGGGTTCAATCCCCAATACCACAAAAAAAAAGAATAAAAAATAGGGCTGGGGGTATAGCTTGGAGGTAGAATGTCCCTGGGTTCAATCCCTAGTACCACAAAAAAAAAAATTAATTAACATAATCACTGTAAAAAAATTAGAAAATGCAAATATGAGCTGGGCATGGTGGCACACACTTGTAATCCCAGTACTTGGGAGGCTGAGACCAGAGGATCGCAGGTTCATGGCCAGCCTCAGCTACTTAGTGAGGCCCTCAGCAACTTAGTGAGACCCTGTTTCAAAATAAAGAATAAAATTAGGGCTGGGGGTATAGTTCAGAGGTAGAATGCCCCCGTGTTCAATCCCCAGTACCGCAAAAAAAAAATGCAAATATTAGCCAGGCGTGGTGGTGCAGGCCTATAATAATCCCAGTATTTGGAGGCTAAAACAAGAGGATTGCAGATTCGAGGCCAGCGCACAGTAACTTAGTGAGACCCTGTTTCAAAATTAAAAAAAAAAAAAGGCCAGGCGTGATGGCACACACTTGTAATCCCAGTATTTAGGAGGCTGAGACCAGAGGATCCGGGTTCGCGGCCAGCCTCAACTACTTAGTGAGTCCCTCCGCAACTTAATGAGACTCCTTTTCAAAATAAAGAATAAAAATAGGGCTGGGGGTGTAGCTCGGAGGTAGAATGCCCCTGGCTTCTATCCCCAGTACCGCAAAAAAAAAAAAGGGCTGGAGGTATGGGTCAGAAGTAGAATGCTTTTGAGAATCAGGGTTCTGACCCCTCTGCATGGCCCATGCCCCGAATTCCACTCACCATGTGCAGGATGAGGATCCAGGCTGAGTGCAGGACAGCAGACGTGACCACCTGTCAGGAGCAGGAGAGCCCTGTTGTCAGAGGCCTTGGGCCGATGGCAACTGGAGGATGGCACCCTCCTGTCCATGGAAGGGTCCCAACACAAATCCACTCAAGCACCCGAAGGACAATAGGCAAGTTCCAGACCAATGGCCACTGGCAGGCAAGGGGCAGCGCCGGCCCCTCCTGGATAACGGAGCGTGGCAGCCCTCTATCTGGCCACTTCCCCATCCTCGGGCCAGCTAGGTGACTCTCGGGCTGGCTAGGTGACTCAAGGGATGTCGGTTCCATGGCAACCACAGGGTTCCCACCCTGGCATGACACCACCACTCCTAAAGCATGCCTGTGCTTGTGACCACCCTCACTCTCCATGCAGGGTGCTATGCAGGCAAGATGAGTGAATAAAGTAGCTGGAGGCGGGGGATCTTTGGCCTGTGGGCCCGACTCCATGTCCTGCCAACAGGGGGAGCCACATCTCAGTTCCAGTGAACAGGTGTCATGTGGGAGCAAGAGCCCAGGGTAGCAAGATCTCAGAACTTTGTGTGTGTGTGGGGGGGGGGTACTGGGGATTGAACCCGGGGGCATTCAGCCTCCAAGCTACACCCCCAGCCCATTTTATGTTTTTATTTGGAAACAGGGTCTCGCTAGGTTGCTGAGAGCTTTGCTAAATTGCTGAGGCTGGCTTTGGACCTACGATCCTCCTATCTCAGTCTCCCAAGTATTGGGATTACAGGAGTACACCACAATGCCCAGTTTAAGATCTCTGAACTTTTAAGAAGCCAGAAAACCTCACATTGAGATATTGTCTCCCACTTCCTAAAAACACTACAAAAGCTGGCCCTGCCTTCTGCCCTCGCCCAGATGGCATAGCGGAGATAAGTCTACCCAATATATAGATTCAAAAGCACAAGCCAAATGCTAAATTGGCCAGGGCGATGGAGCCAGAAGAACCCGGGATCTTGGAAACTATCTGGTCTCAACAGGGACTCGGGCCGGAGGGGCGACAACGCGGGAACACTCACAGTGAAGCCTGCGCGGGCACTCAGGTGTTCGGCAGCCACCAGCAGCGCGTTGAGGGTGGCTCCTCCACTGCCCACACGTGTCTCGGGGTCCTCCACAGCCAGTAACAGTGTACCCGCGGGGATCTGCTCCCGCTTCTGCCGCACCTCCAGCTCTGTGGTCAGAATAAGTGCTGAGACCTGTCCCCTGGCCTCCCTGCCCTGGTCCAAAGCAAGCCCACTACTAGTCATTATTTGATTTCTTTGACCCAGCTCCATGAGGGAAGTAGTGTTACTCCCACTTTACAGATGAGAAAAGTAAGCACAATGAAGTGGCCTGCTGGGTATGAGGTCACAAGACTCGGAAGAAGTGGAGCCTGGGTTTCAACCCAGGTCTGCCCTGCTCCTGGGGCTGTCGGGGTCTGGCAAGGGAAGGGGTTACAGGCAAGGCAGGGAGGGGGCGTCACCTACCTCTCTGGAAGGCCTGGACGCTGTCCTTGTACTGACATGTCAGGATGATGACCGTCCAATCAACTCCCGTTGGCTGAGCCATTCTGGCCAAAATGGAGGGACTTCCTGAGGCTGCAATGTATGGGTGTATATGAATATATATTTGGTATTAGGGGTTGAACCCAGAGACATTCTACCTCCGAACTACACCCCCAGCCTTTTTTTTTTTTTTTGGTACTAGGGATTGAACCCAGGGGCCTTCTACCTCTGAGCTACACCCCCAGCCCTATTTTATTCATTCATTTATTTATTTATTTATTTATTTATTGCAGTACTGGGGATTGAACCCAGGGGCATTCTACCTCCCAGCTACACCCCCAGCCCTTTTTTTTATTCTTTATTTTTTTGAAACAGGGTCTCACTAAGTTGTGGAGAGCCTCATTAAGTAGCTGAGGCTGGCCACAAACCCAGATCCTCCAGTCTCAGCCTCCCAAGTACTGGGATTACAAGCATGAGCCACCACGCCCAGCCCTATTTTATTTTTTATTTTGAAACAGGGTCTCACTAAGTTGCTGTGGGCCTTGCTACAGTGCTAAAGCTGGTCTCGAACCTGTGATCCTCCTATGTCAGCCTCCCAAGTACTGGGATTACAGGCATCCCCAGCCTTTTTTATTTTTTATTTTGAAATAGAATCTCACTAAGGTGCTGAGGCTGGCCTCAAACCTGCAATCCTCCTGCTTCAGCCTCCCAAGTTCTGGGACCACAGGAGTGCACCACTGTGCCTGGCTGTGAATAAAATTCTTATAAACCTTCAGGTACAGGTTTGTGTGAACACCAGACTTCATTCCTCTAGGTGGACCCAGGGAGTGGGGTTGCTGGGTTGAGTTTCTAAAATGTGGGTATGAGCCGGGCGTAGTAGCACACACTTGTAATCCAAGTACTTGGGAAGCTGACATAGGAGGATCACAGGTTTGCGGCCAGCCTCAGTTACTTAGTGAGGCCCTCCACAACTCAGTGAGACCCTGTTTCAAAATAAAAAATAAAATAGGGGTGTAGCTCAGAGGTAGAATGCCCCTGGGTTCAATCCCTAGCACCAAAACATAAATAAATAAGTAAATAAATAAATAAATAAATAAATATAATAAAGCATGGGTATGTGCGGTCCTAGGAGAGAGGAAGTGAGGTGAGCGGGACAGGGCTGATCCCTGGTCCCACCTAAGCAAGGGCTGCCCTTCCTGTAATGCCAGCCCCTCTCCACTAATACCTGCTGTGAGCTGGGGGAAAGGAGGAAGAGAGGAGCCTCTGTCCTCCCAGGTTCCTTAGGCTAAGGGCAATTCCCTGGAGAGGGTGCAGCTGTAGGAGCCAGCGCACACTGAGCTGTGAGAGGAAGGTAGATACTCAGGGGACCCCCGCAAGAGGCTCTGAGCCAGAAGGGGCTGCACCCTACCTGTCGGTTAACTTCCTCCAGGCCACTATCAAGTGGGGTGAAAGTGACTATGGCTTCACCCCCACCCAGGCCCCCGCCAACATTCCTACCAGATGGGAAACCTGCCTGGCTCCAGAGCCCTGGCCTCCCAAGGCCATCTGTAGAGGAGTCCTCAGGAGTGCCCTAGTATTTTTCTCTGGCAGGATTCTGCTGCTGTCCCATGAAGCAGCCCTCTTCCCACCAGCTCTCAAAACTTAGCATGGGGAGGGACAGTCAAAGCAAGCCATAAGCTGCTATCCAAGGTGCCCCGAGCATCCATGGTCAGCTCAGGCCCCAGCCATCAGCCACAGGACATGGGAACCGCAGCAGCAGTCTCTTCTTGGACCAGCTCAGCTGCCACCAAGCCTGTGGTTATAGCCGACAGGTAACCAGCACTAGAGACTCCCACAGTCCTCCCTGCCAGCTCTCAGGAAAACCTTCTGTCAGTAACAGAAAATGCTTTGTTCCCTGCTCAGCCCAGAAGGGAAATCCAGGGGGGAATGTGATCTAGAGAAGGTGGCCAGGCACCTGAGGGTAAATGCATTCCCTAAGCTGGCCACCTGGCAGCCCTGGGAAGGCGGAGGTGAGGGACTCCTGTTCAGTCTGAAGCCACCTTGTCTAAATGGAGGCTACACCAACAGCTCCCAACCAAGGACAGAGGGCAGCTCCATTCCTGTGACCTTCCAGACAGCTCCGACCTTCCAGACTGCTCTGACAGGCAACTCTGCCTCCAGGACCCTCAACTAGAACTGCCTTAGAACTGCACTGCACTCCAAGACTTCCTCCCATCCCCCCCTTCCAGGGCTCTTGCACAAGGGTCAGACCTCGATCTCATACTGGTAGCTCCTCCCGCCTCCCCAGCTCCCTCCTTTTTCCTTCCCCCAATAAACAAAAAATTCTTGCAAACCTAACTCCATCATGGTGTCTGCTTCTCCAAAGACCTGAACTAACATGAGGAACATGTCATCTCCCCTCAAACAAACAGTGACCTCAAAGAAAGGATCACAGCTGGGCGTGGTGGTGCACACTGTAATCCCAACACGTGGGAGGCTGAGACAGGAGGATCACAGGTTTGAAGCTAGCCTCAGCAGCGTAGCAAGACTCCTAGCAACCGAGCAAGACCCTGTTTCAAAACAAAAAAAATAAGCTGGGTGTGGTGGCACATGCTTGTAATCTCAGTACTTGGGAGGCTGAGACAGTAGGATCGCAGGTTTGAGGCCAGCCTCATCAACTTAGTGAGATCCTGTTTCAAAATAAAAATAAAATAAGGCTGGGGGTGTAACTCAGAGAGAGAATGCTCCTGGGTTCAATCCCTAGTACCAAAAAATATATATATATTTTGCCATAACACAAAAGGAATGACTCTGGTAACTAGCACTGAGGGAGGCATGCAGTGTCCGCACACAGAACCCACCCAACAGTCATATGAGTGGATCTTATCACACCAGTACTACAGACAAGGAAGCTGGAGCTTACAACTGGAGACAGCCTGTCTAAGGCCATACAGAGCTGGTACAAGCAGGCAGGTACGTCCAACTCCAACGTCTGTGCTCTTAACCACACTGTGGAAACAAGACAGAATCTCTCCTGGAGTCTCAGCCCTATCATACCTGACATTCGTACAGAAATCTTAGAACATAGATCCCTAATTATTCCAATATTCTTCCCATATTCAATAGAATTTAGTGCTGAGGCCAAGGTGACATATTTCTTAAAGTCCTCAGCATAAGGTTGAAGATAGGGTGGGGGAACCAGGGACAGGATAAGGTAATAAGGCTTCCTCATACATGCTTTGTGAAGAGAGGTGGGCCAGGCAGGGATTTTGCACATTCTGGCACTAAAGTGGAAGGAAATAAACAGGCTCAAGGAGGAGTCTAATTTGCTGCCTCTGGGAAAACAGGCAGAAAGTTGATTGGAGCCCAGCATGGTGGCGTATGCCTGTAATCTCAGCATTTGGGAGGCCCAGACTTGAGAATCGCAGGTTCACGGCCAGCCTCAGCAACTTAGCGAAACCCTCAGCAACTTAGTGAGCTTCTGTTTCAACATACAAAAATAAAATAGGCCAGGCGTGATGACACACACTTGTAATCCTACTTGGGAGGCTGAGACAGGAGGATCTCAGGTTAGCAGCCAACCTCAGCAACTTAGTGAGGCCCTCAGCAACTTAGTGAGAGCCTGTTTCAAAATATAAAATAAAATAGAGCCGGGCACGAAAGCTGAGACAGGAGGATCGCAGGTTCACGGCCAACCTCAGCAACCTAGTGAGGCCTTGTTTCAAAGTAAAAAAATAAAATAAGCCGGGAGTGGCGGCACACGCTTGAAACCCAGGACTTGGGAGGCTAAGACAGGAGGATAGCAGGTTCGCGACTTATTGAAGCCTTCTGCTACTTAGTGAAAGCCTGTTTCAAAATAAAGATAAAATAGGGCTGGGGGTGTAGCTTGGAGGTAGAATGTCCCTAGGTTCAATCCCCAGTACCAAAAAAAGAAAAAAAAAAAGGTGATTAGTAGTTATGTAAATTAAACAAACACCATGCCATTGAGATTCCTGCATAATGATGAGTCCTGATGGGGTAAACTGAGGCAGAAGTGATCTCAAAGCAAAATCGGAGCAGCGCTGGAATCCAGCGCCCCACCCGCCTCAGGGGTGAGGGGAGTGCCCCTCTGTGTCTCAGGGATCCACGGGACCCACAGCACCTGCCAGGTCCCCAGGACTCCCGCTGAAAGATCCAGGCCAAGGGGAAGCGGACGGCAGAAGTCCCCTGCGGCAGGTGAGCGCCGAGGGGCGCTGGCAGAGCGCCTGGACACTCCTCCCTACGCGGACTGGGGCGTGCTGCGGGTCCGGGAGGGCGGCCGGGAGCTTGGGGGCCTGGGAGCCGCGGGGACTCGCGCGCACCACGTACCTGCGGCCGCCGCTCGCGGAGCTGGCACTTAAGCGCGGGGCTGCGCATCGCTTCGCGGCGCACGCTGGGAAATGAAGTTCGGCCCCGGGTCGCCCGCCCGGCAGGTTCCCACGCCCCGGACGCAGCCGCACCTCCGCGCGGGCCCGCGGAAGCTCAGAGCCAGGACTACAACTCCCAGGAGCCAGCGCGCCTTAAACTCACAGGCCCGTCTGCTGTGACTCGGGGTGGCAGTTTGGGGTGTGTTGGGGTTTATTTTGGTTTTTTTTTTTTGTTTTACTGTTGTTGTTATTTAACT
>PVJS01062290.1:0-10770 GCA_004027185.1 Glis glis | reverse complement strand
AAACAAAAAAAAAAAAAAAAAAAAAAAAGGGCTGGGGATGTAGCTCAGAGGTAGAAGGCCCCTGGGTTCAATCCCCAGTACCACAAAACAAAAGCTATTTAAGTAAAAAAGAATTCTGCACTAAATTTCCACATTCATAAAGTAGAAATAAATATAATTTTTTTGACAATGAAGATAAAGTTTTACTTTCTTTACATTATGTACCTGTGGCAGTTTTCTAATTCCAAGAGATGACCTTGAATGTTTGAATGTTGCCCATGTCACAGGATAGCAGTTCAGGACGGAGACTGGAACCAGGCTGCTTAGGATTGAACTGCAGGCACTGATGGCTATGTAGTATGGACGAGTCACTTAACATCTCTACCTCAGTTTCCTCCTCTGTAAAATGGGGATAAGAACAGGTCCTACCTACCTGGTATCAAAGTTAAAGGAGATAATGTATGGAAAGCTAGTTGTCATCATTATAGCATTAGCGCACATTAGTTTCTTTTAAAATGCTGTTTTGAAATTTTACACAGTATTGTGGAATGAGTGAAAAATCATTTCCAATCTTTCCCTGTGAATTTCAAGTTGAGGCCAGCATAATTTTCAAAGCCTAGACTTAGTTGCATTTATCTATTTATGTCAGCTACTTTGAAAAACAAAACGAAATAGTCAGTAAAATAACCTATTCCTTTCAACTTCAGGTTTGATAATGTGATATACCCTTAGCTAGGGAGGAATTTTAATGATCTGATTGATCATCGGCTTATTTAAGCAAAATCTTGTTTGCAGCTTGTTGGATGTACTTTATCTACATAAAAATTATATTCCTCTGTGTTCTATGGTTTTGTTTTTTGTACTTTAATACCAGCGTCAACCTTGAGAAATGGTTTTTCTTATTCTTATAACCACTTTGTAAAAATACATCACAGATTTTCTTTCTGGGTTTTTCTAAATCATGTGATTTTGTCTCACTCAGAATTAGAGTCCTAAAGCCTTTGTTTCCTTGATTCAGTTGCTCTGTCTGAAGAACAATATTCCCTGATGTTTAGCAGCCCAGTGACTAGATGGAGCTTTTTGGTGAAAAGAGACAACAGTGTTAAGTTGGAGTTGCTTCCTCGCTGTAATCAAGCATCTTTGTTGGCAGGCGAGCTCAGGAAAGGGACAAGCAGTGGCTGGAGCACGTGCAGCAGGAGGATGAGCATCAGCGGCCAAGAAAACTCCATGAGGAGGACAAGCTAAAAAGGGAAGAAAGTATCAAAAAGAAGGACAGTGAGGAAAAGAGCAAACCGGAAACGCAAGACAAGCTGAGTCGGCTTTTCCATCCACACCAAGAACCTGCTAAGCCAGCTATCCAAGCACCCTGGTCCACTGCAGGTATTAGAAGCCACAACGATTCTAGGTGCTGGGGGTGTTGCTCAGTGGTGGAGCACTTGCCTAGCATGCTCAAGGCCCTGGTTCCTTCCCTAGCACCACCATCAAAAAAAAAGATTCTAGAAAATAGATCTTCTCTTTTCCAAGAGCCTCTTGAGAAATGTCTGTCTCTAATCAAGCCCTATCTTGGGTATGTTAATGGAGATGAAATCCTCCGTCTCTTGTTTAGGACAGGGCCTCTCTTCATTCTTCGGGATCATTAGAGGTTGGTTTACGTGGCCCCCACCCCACTGGCATCCAAGAAATCCTCTACAGATTTAACCAAAGTGGCCTGAAGTTCCATTATCAAATCCCACTTAATCGCCTATATTGCAAATGGTGGCTTGTAACAGAGAGAACCTATCTTACAAAAAGAATTTGCTGCTTCTCTGGTTTATTATTTTCCCAGGAATTTCTGAACTGTTTCTGTAGCAGGAAGTGGCATCTTTCTACCTTGCCTACACCAAGGTAGCACTCACTGTGTTCAGTGCATAAAACTCTTGCTTTTTACCATTTGAAAAGGTCGATGAAAGACCGATCTGATTGAAATAGCTAGAAAAAGCTGTCCATTATATATGATATTGGTTGCAGGCGAGAATGTATTTTTGTGTGTGTGCAGTAGTATAATGTTGTACAGTTTTGCAAATAATACTCAGCAGAGGAAAGTGATTGCTTTTGCTTTGTGTGGTAAAATATATTGGTTTTATTTGTTTAATCAATGTGCTTTTATAGCGTTATAGTATATGGAAAGAAAAACAGACCTTTAAGCCATCCATAAAAGCTTATTTGTTTCGCGTCTACACCGAACAGGGATGGGGGTGAGGGTACAGAGTTGGGTCAGGCCCCATCCCTGGGCTGAGATGCATGTAGCTCAGGGGAAGAACTGGTAGGTCCTGGGTCCTGGTAGTAGCAACCCTGTCATAGGAGGGGCAAATTTATTTTTTGATTTTTTTTTCTAACCTGAAAAGAATTTCACTATTACTTGACCTTAGGCGATTAAGTTCCTTGTGCTTCCTCCTGGTATAAAATGAGGATTTATTTTTCCCTTTGGTCAGTGGGAAATTTTGCTGTCACGTGGTTCGAGACCACATAGAGATAATAATTCCTCCTTACTGCTTTTTGGATAAGGTGTCAAAATACTTGGCAGCTCTTGGATAGAGAAGTCCAGAGAGCTGTTATTGTTAACCAGAATTCAAAATATCCTCTGTTTGCATGCATTTTTTAAATTTCTATTTAAAATCTAAATTATTTTCATCTAGGATCCAAGGGCTCATTTTTCCCCTAGGAAATGTAGAGGAAGACTTGGCGTCACCAAGGATTATCAGTGTAACTATTCTGGATAAAGTCAGCACTTAATGTTTTATATGACTTTGTTAAGGACCTAAAAAGTCAACATTTCCACGCCTGTTAATGTGGAAAGTTGTGCTTTTCTACTCCTTCCCAAGCAAGAGTTCCCTGGTTAATTCAGATCTGGGGTCATATCCTAGTTGTTGCCTTGTGCTCAACAGCCTGGGTGTGGATGAGGGGGGTATTGATGCTTTGCAGATGTGCGCTGCTAGAACCCAGGCCAACAGGCAGAGAGATGGGACCTTTAGGCCGCCTCCTGCACTCAGCCATGGAATGGCCTTTGGAGAGAGTTCACTGATGAGCTGTCTGATGGGTTTGAGTTGCAGACAGTAGATTCTGCTGTCATGTGTGTTTTAAAAATTTCTTGGCTGTGCTTGGTGGCACATGCTTTTAGTAATCTTAGTACTTGGGAAGCTGAGACAGGAGGATCACAGGTTCGTGGCCAGCCTCAGCAACTTAGTGAGCCCCTTCACAACTTAGCAAGACCCTGTATCAAATAAAAAATATAAAGGGCTGGGAGTGTAGCTCAGAGGTAGAATGTCTCTGGGTTCAATCACCAGTAAAACACACACACACACACACACACACACACACACACAAATTTGTTGAATGGATAAAAATAGTTCAGATATTTGAGATTGGAAGTAGAGGAGATATTGGATTTTTTGGCTTGTCATACTTTGTTGTGTCTTATAACCCCCCCCCCCGCTTTTCTTTGTAAACAGAAAAAGGCCCACTTACAATTTCTGCACAGGAGAATGTAAAAGTGGTGTATTACCGAGCGCTGTACCCCTTTGAATCCAGAAGTCACGATGAAATCACCATCCAGCCAGGAGATATAGTCATGGTAAGAAAGACTCCAGGGAGGGTCATTTCTGTTGATGGTTAGCATCTGCCTCTTTTTGCACTTTGTTGGACAGTTGTGAAATTGTCAACAAGTATGAAATTCAGTAATCCAGCATCTAGGTTTCTGAAGTATAAATTCAGTCTTCTTCCCTTTTTATAAGGATGAAAGATGGTATTTCAAAAACATATTCTAAGCCAGTCTTAATGGCGCATGCTTACAATTCCAGTACTTGGGAGGCTGAGACAGGAGGATCGCAGGTTTGAAGCCAGCCTCAGCAACTTTGTGAGGCTTGCATCAACTTAGCGAGAGCTTGTTTCCAAATAAAAAATAAAATAGGCCTGGGGGTGGAGCTCAGAGGTAGTATGTCCCTGGGTTCAATCCCCAGCACCACAAAAAAAACCCCTGAAAAACAATATATCCTAACATCATTTTAAAATACAGTTGTTAAAAACAATGCTCTTATCACAACCTTAGCATATTTTAAAATTTATAACTGGTAGTTTCTGAGTTTAGGTGGTTACTTACGTACTCTGAGTAGTTTTTAAGAACTAGTTTTAGATGCAAAATACTGTCATCATTTATAATTGCCATTGATAACTTTCATATCTTTGGGTCAAAGCATCTTTTTTTCCCTTCATTGTATGAACTTTGATATATGTAAAAAGTAATAAATTAAGTACAGTGAGTTTACTACTCTGAAAATTAACAGATAAGTTTAGAATTTTGCTTTGTTGTAGCTTATGTCTTTTGACAATAATTAAATATAATCTTATGGTTATGACTAAAACTGTAGGCTAAAGTAGTTTAAGCAAGAAAATAAAGCAATGTGGTTGACCTAAATTGTTTTCTAAAGGAAAGCAGTAGTTCTTTGATCCAATGATTCACTTAAGAATAAGTCTCAGAAGTGGTCAGGCTTTATATTACTCTTAGCAGTTTTCTTTGTTTGTTTGTTTTTGAAGATGGGAATAGTTCCGAATTTTAAAAGAACTATGAAACTTAAGAATAGAGGCAAACAGGCTGGCCACGGGGTGCATGCCTGTGATCCCAGCAACTTGGGAGGCTGAGGTAGGAGGACTGTAAGTTCAAGGCCAGCCTAGGCAACTTAGTTGAGACCCTGTCTCAAAATAAGATAAAAAGGGCTGGGGATGTAGCTCAGTGGTGGAATACATGCCTAATAGGCACGACACCCTGGGTTTGATCTCCAGTACCACAAAAAAAACCAAATAAATATATAGAAAATAAAGAATTGAAGCCAGACATGGTGATGCATGCTTGTACTCCCAGTACTTGGGAGGCTGAGACAGGAGGATCACAGGTTCAAGACCAGCCTCAGCAGCAACTTAGCAAGACTCTCAGCAACCTAGTGAAACGCTGTTTCAAAATAAAAAATAAAATAGGACTGGGGATGTAACTTGGAGTTAGAATGCCCCTGGGTTCAATCCTGATTACCACCAAAGAAATAACAAGAATTGAGGCAAACATGTTTTTCATACTAGGAAATAGAAATGTTACAGGTGAGCCAGGCGTGGTGACGCATGCTTGTAATCCCAGTACTTGGGAGGCTGAGACAGGAGGATTGCAGGTTCAAGGACAGCCTCAGCAAGTAGTGAGACTCTCATCAATTTAGCGAGACCCTATTTCCAAATAAGAAATAAAGTCAGACTGCGGGTGTAGCTCGAAGGTAGAATGCCTCTGGGTTCAATCCCCAGTATCACAAAAAAAAAAAAAGAAAAAGAAATGTTACAGGTGAGCTGGTATTTTAATGAGAAAGTATTGCTCCCCCCGCCGCAACCCTAGTACTATTATAACAATGCTGGATTCTTTTTCTTGAATTGGCTAATTAACCCCCAGCTTAATTAGATGAATAGCGTTTACATATACTGTAAGAATAAAGCATTTCATTAAACATATATTTTGCCTTGCTTTCAAACCTTTGCTTTCCTGGTGGAGGTTAAAGGGGAATGGGTAAGTGCTGCCTAACTGTCAGGAAGTCTGCATTGTATTCAGTGTTGTGTTCTTTTAAATTCTTTTAATTCTGTGTAACCACACATATCTTCAGATGTTGTTGTGGCAGTAAAAGTATGTTTTGAGTTTGTGTAGTAGGTTGTGCTTTAAAAAAAGAAAGGTGTACATCGTCTTGAGTTTGTGTGCTGGGTTGTTATTTGCTGGACTCCGTTTGAAGACTAACTTGGAGGCTCTGCTTCGGACAGTGCAGCTCATGGACAAAAGGGTTCCAAGCAAGCTAAACTTGAAGGATGCAATTCTGAAATTATTTTTTAAGAGGAGAATATTGGAATAATTTCCTGGCTAAGAAAAGCCTTCCTAAGCTATTAAAACCAGAAGCTACTAAAGGCAAAAATGGACAAATTTTATAATGTACAAACATTAAATGTTCTATATTTTAAAATACATGAGCCGGGCGTGGTGGCACACGCTTGTAATCCCAGTCCTTGGGAGGCTGAGACAGGAGGATTGCAGGTTCGCAGCCAGCCTCAGTTACTTAGTGAGGTCCTTCGCAACTCAGTGAGACCCTGTTTCAAAGTAAAGAATAAAAAATAGTGCTGGGGGTGGAGCTCAGAGGTAGAACGCCCCTGGGTTCAATCCCCAGTACCGCAAAAAGAAAAAAAAGAGAGACTCATAAACCCTAGACAAGTCAGCAGAGGGTATGAAGGGACACTGACAGATGAAGGCAATACCTATTCAGATCTAAAATTTTCATTCCCCTTGACCCAGAAATTTTGATTTTCCCCCTCCTCTAGGCTTTTTTGAGGAACCCGTACAAATATATGTGTACATGCATGTTCATGGTAGCATTGTTGATAAAAAGTTAGAAAAAAAAGGGAAGCTGAGACAGGAGGATTGCAGGTTTGAGGCCAGCCTTAGCAACTTGACTAGACCCTATTTCAAAATAAAATAGGGCTGGGCAATATAGCTCAGAGATAGAATGCCCCTTGGTTCAATCCCCAGTCTCCCCCCTCCAAAAAAGAGCCCAGTGTCCATCTGTAATGGATGGTGTAAATAAATTACAATACAGCTATGTAATATAAAGAGAATGTTTTTAAAAATTGTATACATCTACATATACAAATGGGTTTTCCATTAAGAAAAACAGAAGCAATACATATAGTATAATTGCATTCTGGTTAAAAATAAAAGTATAAGTCCATATATGTGAGTGTTCTTATAAGTATAGTTAACAGTCTTGAAATACATACGTCAAACTGTTAACAGTAGTTACCACTGGGCAGAAACGAAGGAACTTTCATGTTACTCTTAAGTATTCCTATATTATATTCATATTTACAAATGTATCACATTCATAATTTTCAATAAAACACTAAAAATAAATCCAACTTTAAGGACATTTATAACAGAGAATGTCTACCCAACATTAAAATTGCATGTACTTTACCTCAGATACCCTAGATTTGTAATGAAATGTGGAATATGCCAGGTGTGGTGGCTCATGCCTGTAATCCCAGTGTTTGGGAGACTGAGACAGGAGGAGGATCGCATGTTTGAGGACAGCCTCAGCAAGTAGTGAGACTGTCTTCAACCTAACAAGACCTTGTTTCAAAATAAAATAGGGATGATGTATAGTTCAGAGGTAGAACACACAAACACACACACACACACACACACACACAGTGTGGAATGTACTACTGGGCATAATTCAGTGGCTTGCTAAAGGGACAGCAATGTTGTTTTGTATTGCACAACACATCCCAACATTCACAAATGCCGTTCAACTGTATTGTCTTTGTGAGGATAACAACTAGTGCAAAACAGATGAAAATTGACATGTATAGCAAAGTCTTGGGGGTTTTATTATTATTTTATGACATTTATAGTTAAGAAACATAAAGCATAAGTAGTAGAAAGCTCCTGCCATCTGTCTTGTTCAGTAATGCAGGGGCCACTTTCACTTTCATGGGCACAGTAATCATCAGATTCTCAAACTTCCTTGAAAAATAGCTAGCTATACACGTTAGATTTTAGAAGACCACCAGAGTTTCCTTTTGTAATGTAGGCCATCTTCAGAAGGGGGAGCTTTAAAAATATTTTGCTTTTAGGAAAACTTATCAGCCCAGTTTTCTCCAAAAATATATTTTTTCATGGTTATCAAAAATCTAATATGATATCTGTATATACTCCTAAATGTTGGTGATAAAACAAAGAAATAGAAGATGATGTCTGCCATTCTCATATTTAAAATCATTTTTAGAAAAATTAGGAGAAACTCATGAAGAAGCCAGTGTATGGTGGGAGTTCTTGATGAATATTCATGAACTCTGCTAGCAATTTAAAAAAGGAAAGGAATCAGTGTGAACTGATGTGCTCAGGGAAAACTTAATGGAGGCTTCTTAGTTGACTTCGACCTTGATGGTGAAGGCTTAGATGCTTTGAAAATAGAAGACCTTTCTTCTGATCTGGAGGATGAATAAATCAAACTTGACATCTGTAATGTTTTTTGAAGAGTATTTAAAAAAAAAGAGAAAACCTCTGTTCACTGCCATTCTGTGAGGTTTATCTTAAGAACACAGGCTGGTCTTTTATATGCTGGTCCTAGGACTAGTGTAGAACTGAGTGCATCAGAATTGTTTAGGGAGCTTCAAAATATAACTATGCTGGGCTCACCCCCAGAGATTCTGGGAAATGTTAATCCCCATACAGTATTCAGGATTCTCTGTAGGTCATTCTGTTAGGGCGTCAGTTTCAGGAACCACTGATCTAACCAGACTCTTTCTCCTGTCAGGACTAGTCCTGAATCATTTCTGGAAAATATCCACTCCTTAAAAATACCAAAGAAGCTGGGTGTGGTGGCACACGCTTGTAATCCCAGTACTTGGGAGGCTGAGACAGGAGGATCGCAGGTTCGCAGCCAGCCTCAGCTACTTAGTGAGGTCCTCCGCAATTTAGTGAAACCCTGTTTCAAAATAAAGAATAAAAAATAGGGCTGGGGGCGTAGCTTGGAGGTAGAATGCCCATGGGTTCAATCCCCAGTACTGCAAAAAATAAATAAATAATAAATAACTAAATAAAAATACCCAAAGAAGAAGGGATTGCTTTAGCAGTTATCAGTCATCACCCAGTCATTTTATTATAGAAAGTGTTTGTTTTCTTAGTGTTAATCTTATAACAAATTGAACTCATTTTTTTTATTTTCTCTGGATGGAGAATTTTTAAAAAAATATATAGTATGTACCTTTTTCCTCTACCCTCCTTAGATTTCCGTAAACTTAACATCTGCATTGAGCTTGTTTATTAACAACTGGCTGTAATGTCCCTGCTGTTTTTAGGGACCAGTTTACACATACAGTGACCCACATGGGTCAGGTCTGGCCCAGGGCCTGTGTTGTGCTAAAGTTTTACTGGAACATAGCCAGGCTCACTCATTACACGTTGTCTGCAGCTGCTTTTGAGCTACAGTGGCAGACTTGAGGAGTTACACCAGAGGAAAAGTTTTCTGATCTCTAGGTTAGAGCTTTAGAAAAGAGTTTTAACATCTGCATCTTAGAGATTGAGGGGAAACCTTCTATTTAAAAACTGGCAGATCCATGAAACATGCTGCTACCTGCGGTCCTCAGCACAGCTCAGGCAGCCACTGTCAGCTGGTCTGATTCCGTACATGCTCTGCAGATGAAGGAAAGAGGGATTTCTGCTTCCCTCCTGGGTTAGTCAGTTTTCCATTACTATAGCAAGTAGCGGAGATAATCAGCTTATAAATAGAAAAGGTTTGTTTTGGATCACAGTTTTAGAGGTTTTGGTTCATGATTGGTTGGTCTGTTGCTTTGGGTGAGGAAGCATATCATGGTAGGTGCACATGGTAGAGCAAAACCGCTCACTTCATGGCCAGAGCTAGAGAGAGGAGAGGAAGGCTTTCACAATCCAGGGCATTCCCACCAAAGACTTCCACTAGTCCTCACCTAAAGGCTCCACCAGCTCCCAACAGCCCCACCCTGGTGAGCAAGCCTTTAACATAAGGACCTTTAGGAACGTTCAAGATCCAAAGTATAGCGGGGCATGGTGGTGCATGCCTGTAATCCTAGTGCTTGGGAGGCTGAGACAGGAGGATTACAGGCTCGAGGCCATACTCATCAACTTAGCAAGGTCCCTCAGCAACTTAGTGAGACCCTCTTTCAAAATAAAAAATAGAGGGCTGGGGATGTAGCTTGGAAGTAGAATGCCTCTGGATTCAACCTGTAGTACCAACAACAACAACAAAATCCAAACTACAGCACCTCCTTTATGACAGGATCGGAGGTGTTAGAGATATTAATACTATCTAATGGAAATGGTAGTAATTGAGCATAAATCAGTGAGAAAAAGTGCATAGTATTATCAGGCTTTAGCCAGATGGACTTGTATCTGAAATAGCTGCTGTGTACATTTGACTATTTAATCAGTGACCTACAATATACAATATGTAATTATTAACACTTTGTAGGCTAGCTCTGTAACATAATACCAAAAAGTTAAACAATACCTAGGGTTTGTGCCTCACTTTGATATCCTACTGCAACTGTCCCCAAATACTTTGGGTGGTTGCAGTAGGTCTGGTTAAATAAAGTTGTATTAAGACCAAAATTTTTAATAATAAAATGTCTCTTAATAGCCACCGGTAGTTTAGTGTACTTTACATAAAATTCCACATTATAGCCTGCCATGTTACAAAGAGTTTTGCTTGCTTATTAACCTTTTGGTCCATTGTAATCTTGTTTTTCCAATATTGGATTCACATTTTGGGTCAAGTTTCCCGAATCCAGAAAGAAATACTTCTCACTTTTATATATTTACCCTTGTGTTTTTCTGAGTGGTTAATTTAATTTAGGTATTAAGAATGAATTATTATCATCTCCTCTGAGCCTTAAAATTAAAATCTAATCATTGCAATGAATGGATCCCAATGAGAATAAATTAAGCTAATTGAGACTGAATGTCCGTGGTTAAAAGTGAAATACACATAGATTTCATTACTGTCCTTAGGAATGGGAGAAGCTCTTGTTTTCACAGCCAAGAGACCAAAGTGGCCCCTCCCTCCACTCCTAAGAATATGCCGTGGTGCCGCTTGCTTTCTTTCCTGTCTGGGGACAGGCTGTTGTGATCCCTTAGGTAGGGTGGGAGCTAGACCCCCTTAGGGTGGGGCATTTCCTCTGGGCTTTGTATCCAATAACAGATAC
>PVJS01062289.1:0-10764 GCA_004027185.1 Glis glis | reverse complement strand
GAGTGAAAAATATGTAATAGTTAAAAAAAAAAAGAACGAGTAGAAAATATGTGGTGGTCATTTTGAAAAGCATCCTACTTAGTGCTTTATTGGGTTGGTGACGTGCTAAGCATTGTCTAAACCTGGTATCATGTAAAATTTAATAATCTGATATATTATTGCAAAATTTGCTTTTTAGTATGGAACTAAATTTGAATTTTTGTAGTCAACCATAATGGTTTCCACAGAACGGATATGGTCTTTTAAACAGATAATGAGTATTGTTAAAATTTGCACACGAAGTATAAAGGAGTTTTCTGGAAAAAGATTAGCAGCAAAATGGTTCAGTACTAAGGATTACTTAATATATTGCGGTAGTTTTGCAAGTATAGTTATCCACCAAATAAAAACATGTTTAAAGGAGCATAAACATTTGTTGGCCTTCCATAATGAGTTGGAAAAATTATTATGATAATTATTAAGTAGGATGGGTTAGTTAAATTTTTAAAAATATATAAATTAAAGTAATATACAATAGTATGTTGGTAAGAGCACTGAGATTTGAATTTCAAATAAACCAAATGTGATCTTATTTGTTTCTGCTGCTTACTAATTGTGAAACTATCAATCAATATGCTGGATCAGTAATTACATATTAATGGTTTTATTGGAAATACAATGGATAATCCAGGAATGTCAATAATTCATATTCCTGATACTTCTTGACAGTAAATAGTTTCGCAAATGTGCCAGTTAATTGGAAATCATCCTCAGTTTTTTGGACATTATTCTATGTAATGCTCCATATCTTTTCTCCCTTACTTTTGATAATATTTATAGGTTTCTATCAACCAACACACACACACACACACACACACACCGCAAGCAAACCCTGTCATGGATAAAAACCAGATCTATCATATCTTAAACACTCTGAACAAAAGTAAATTTTGTCTTAGAGACACCAAAAATATAACACTGAGTTCTGAATGTTGTGATACTGTTTGTTTGAATAGTTCTCTCATATATATGCATGCAATGGGTCATTAAAGAGTCCCGGGTCTCCCCTGCTCCAGAACCCAACAGCACTCTCTGCCAATCAATCAAACCAAGCCACTCACTGCTCTCCCAGGGACCCTGCACACCCTCCGCACTGACCCCACACTGTGACCTCAGTTCATTGGCAGGGCTTACCAACCAACGCTGCTTTGTTATCCAGAGCTAAGACTCAGTTTATTTTTTTTAAGAACAACACAGAAACGGATATGTTAAAATATAGTGAGATAATCAAGTCAGCCAAAAGAATGCCCTACGTATAAGATGTCACTGCTGTGGATTTAAATAATTCACTTAATATAGAAAGTGAGTTATTCTCTCCTCCCTCATGAATTGGTACATGCACATTTGTGCAAGGTGTTGTTTTTTGGCTACGGAACGGACTGTCCTTTAAATAAGGCTTTGAGAGTGAGTCTCCAGACACACCATCCTGGGGTTGATAGTCTTTACCCAGGACAGAGGCCAGCGCTGCTTGCGATCCTACCTACAAGGAGAGAGAATCTTTAGGGAAAGGTGGACTCTCCCTTAAGCAAAGGCAGTTTTATTGGATAAGATAGAGCAGTAGCTGTGGGCACTGGAGGTTGATGTCCAGTCTCAAAAGCGCAGCTCCTCTTGCAAACACTTTGCCCTTGAGCTGACTGAGAAACTGAGTTGCTACATCTGTAAAGTGTGGTCAAGGTATTGCTTACATAAGCGATTGTGTTATGCACGGAATACAGTGCGGTGCCGGCCACATGAGCGCAGACACAGACAGAGTTATCTGTGAGCTTCAAGAGAGGCTGCAGCTCAAAGTGTCTCTTTTTGAAGCATGGCCCACCACTTCTTAGCTGTGTGACCTTGAAAAAATGCGCAGTTTTGGTTTATATCTATCTGAGGTGATCATCCTTACCACACAGAGTCATTGTGAAAATTAGAGGCGATAAACCTCTAAACACCATAAAACAGATAATGTCTGTTATAATGTTATGTATGGCAGTGCATGCCTGTAATCCCAGTAGTTGGGAGGCTGAGACAGAAGGATTGCAGGTTTAAGGCCAGTTTCACCAATTTAGTGAGACCTTACTTAGCAAGACTCTGTTTAAAATAAAAAATACAAAAAAGGGTTGGGGTATATATAGCTCAGAGGTAGAAGGCCCCTGCGTTCTACCCCCAGTGCCCCCCAAATTATCTGCTTTTCAACTTTATACTATGATAGTTTCCAAAAATAAAATAGAACCTTACATGTTAAAATGTATGATATAAAATTTAAGTGATCTAATTGATACTAAATTTCCTCCCTTGCAAAATAAGGGCTGTCATTCACACACCCTTGTTAGCTCTACATGAGAGTGTGTATTTCAATGATATGGCCAGAGCTTTCCTGAAACTAAGATTCCACAGTTATTTTTATATCTTGGAGAGTATATGTCTTTGTTATAACCATGTCCAGTATAAAATTGTATTGTTTGACTCTAAAGAGAAAGCAGAAAAGGAGAATATATGCATATTAAAGTCTATGACAAATGCCGATTTTTAGCATGTGTTTGTACTACTTACTGGGAGTAAGACCCAGCTGTCTAAGACATTTGGTTCTGATACTCCACTTTTAATAGTTTCAGAAGACCATCAGGATGACATCTGTTTTCTAATATCAAGTTATAAAGACAGACAGCATGTCCCATCTTAGAAAGGCATGATAAATATAATATTTAGAAGAGAATACATCTTGGCCTTTTGGCTCCAATATAAAAGGGGTGCTTTTCTAAAATGTGGAGTGATCCTATACAGTCAAAGCATGGGAGAAAAATGATGATGATTGTCTTATAATTGTGGTAACAAAAATCTTCAAAATTTTTAGAAATTTAATACAAACACCCAGATTTGGGGCTTTTTCTATAGGTACTTTAATTGCAATTTAGACAGTTCAACTTAAAAATGTGTTCAGTGAATATTTACCCAAATACTTCATAACAAATTCTTTGGAAACACAAAATTTAGGACATCATTTAACCCAAGAGAAGTGTATTTGTGACCCAGTGAGACTAAACTTCTGGTTCAGTACTTCTCAGTATCTTGTACAAAGCAAAGGGTTTGGAGAGTCATGAAGCAAAGAATACTGCTTAACTTTCCTTAATCCAAATAATTCTAAAACCTCTATTTTTTGGTACTGGGAATTGAACCCAGGGACATTCTCTCTCTAAGCTACACCCCTTCCCTACTTCATTTTTTTACTTTGAAACAGGGTCTCGCTAAGTTGCTCAGGCTGGCCATGAACCTACAATACTCCTTTTTCAGCCTCCCAAGCGTTACAGGTATGTGCTACCATGCCTGGATGTTTTAGAAATTTCTTAATAGATAAAACAACAACAACAACAAACCCTTTAGGAAGCATTACCCTAGTATTAAAAATCATTATAGTTAAAAAAATTAATTCTTAAGAAAATATAGAACAATGTGAGATATACTAAGATGTAAAGTTGGGTGCAAAATGAGAATATAGTTTTGTAAATATAAACTTATACACAAACACATTTATGAAAAAAATTTACAGGGAATACATAAATTAGTTATGAGAAATAGTTTTTTTAGGACTCATTCGTTATACTGTGTTTAGTCTTTATTAGGAATGTCTAATATGTATATATCAATGTAATATGAATATTATGTAATATATAATATTACTTATGTAAATAATATGTTCTATATTTTATATATTATGTAATATGTATATTACAGAACTATGGGTGTGTGTGTATGTGTGTGTATAATGGGGTCAAAACTAATAAGTTCATGAAAAGAATGCCAAATGTTAACCAAAAACGTCGATTTTCTCTATCATACTTTTGAACCAGAAAAATGGTAGTTTTTACATAACATCTATATTCTGTTATATTTGGAAACAGTTAATGAATTTAAATGTATTTTACTAAATAATGTATCATTACTTTGATGGTTTGTTTTCAAACTCTCAGCTGTTCCCATTGGAACCACAAGGTGGCGGCCAACACCAGGTTTCAGTGAACCAGGCTTTCACTCCCTTCATCAGGATGGTTTAAAATGGACCACACCTGTGACAAACCATGTTTATTACCTACACATGGCTGATTTTTCAAAAAACAAATTGTTTAGCAGGAGACAACAAAATAATCTGACCATATATGATTTAGTTACAAAGAGAGTAAAAGAAAGATTGATAGCCACAACACAAAAAATTTAAAGTTTCATATAATGTGTTTAATAAGGAACCATAAAACATGTATTTTATAATGCCAAAGATCTAATCATGGGTGTACCATGTCTCCAGAGTTTATCTCATATGTTGATAAATAGTTCTGATTCTGGAATTAATAGGTTTTGCATCTATAATTGCTATTTTAATGCTGGAGCCACTGAAGCTCTTTCTATTAGAATTCTTTCATTATTTAAAAAAATAGCCGGGCGTGGTGGCGCAAGCTTGTAATCCCAGTACTTTGGGAGGCGGAGACCGGAGGATCCAGGTTCGCGGCCAGACCCGGTTTCAAAATAAAGTATAAAAAATAGAGCCGGGGGTGTAGCGCGGAGGTAGAACGCCCCTGCGTTCAATCCCCGGTACCACAATAAATAAATAAATAAATAAATAAATAAATAAATAAAATAAAAAAAATAAAAAAATAAATCCTGAAATCCAACAAATACCATTCAAGAAATGGTAAAAACAAAATTGAATTGAAACAGATATATTGCTGGCCAAAACATTGATATTTCAAATGTTTGTGTTTTGTGGCTAACAAAACTATCATCGGCAGATTAATTTAAAGTCAAATCATCATACTGCATCAATAATATTGGAAATAGATGTTTGATAATACGCTCCTAAGATACCACTTATCATTTGAACGTGAGCTTGGGGCTGAGGGTCCTCCTCCCTGTCCCCTGCCACCCACTGTTCTTGCTACACATTCTCCTGGCTTCTCTCTTCCCTTGAATTCCCTTCTTTTAACTTCTATGAGCCTTGTCTAAAGCTCACATTGCTTGCTCTGTGCCTGACAGGGTGGACACAGACACACACACTTATTCACACACACATATACCCTTGCACACACACCCATGTACACATGTACACACACACACACACACACACACACACACAGCCATACTCCTTTTAGTTTTTTTCATTCTGTATCTCCTCAACTTTTAATTTGAATGGAATTGCTCACAGATATGTGGAGAAGCAGGAGGATGAGGAAAAAGCTTGCAGTACATTTGTATCTCCTGGCTTTCTTTCCAGGATTCAACTTTTATCGGCCTTGAAGATCATGATTTATTAAAACTTTCTGATCCTTGAGATACTCTGAAGCCTTTTCTATTGCACACTTTGGTTGAAAGACGAAGACGAAGCTTTACATTATAAATATGTAAACGCTATGTTACACAGTTAGGCAAAGGATTCATTCTGCATAGCAAAATCTAGCATGACTGAAACTCAACTGCCTTTCTTCAGTAATAATCAATTCAAGTTAGGTGACTAACATGGTTTTCCTCCGTCTTCCCAGGCCACTACACTGAGGTCTGCAGATATCTGTTGTTCAAAGACTGGATTAAAAAGTGCAGAACATGCTCTAATTGTCACTTTTAATCATGACATTCTAATTACAGAAAAACGATGTTAGAAAATGTAAAATATATTGGGCCTCCTCAGCCTTGCTCCCTGAGCAAATATTTTTTTTCCAAAATAAATGGAAAGTTTTCCCCTGCTGCCATCTTTTAAACTTAAAATGGCCCTTAGGCTACATAACTAGAAGAAATGACATTTTATTTGAAAAATGCTGACTGAATTTGAGGACAGAAAATAGATTTGTGCATCTCCTCTTCATGTCCTTTATCATCTTCTTATTTGTTTTGAAAAAGATCAATATCTGTTTCCAAAACTCTCCCTTCCAATGTGACTAAGTTATCGGTCAAAAATATTCGGTATTATTAAGTTCAATATATCTCACTCTCTTTTTTTCATATGGGAAATTCTGTTCGCAAAGTCCAATTTAATCTCACACAGAATTATTAGATTCCTCCCCAATCTTGCTCTAAAATTGTATTTTTAAAAGTCATTATTTTAAGGAAAGATAAACACATCTTCATGTGAAAATTATATTTTGTACATAGAGACAACTGCTTTTCTTTCAGATGGTATGGCCCTCATTGTGAGATATCTATTATTTTTCATTTCAATTATTGTTCATTGTCATGCTATCACTATGTCTGCCTTGAGTCGGCTTCACAATGATTTATTCATCATGTATAATTAGACTTTACAGTGACAATAAGGAGGACACTGGATGGCTCTGAATCTGTACTGTAATTATTATAAGGTCTAAACAACCCTGGCCCAGGGTTTGTTTAGTGGCAGATTTATCCATGTCTGTAACAGTTGGTGAGTTTGGACACGCTGTTCTTATAAAGGTATATTATTTGGTTTCTTGGTTGAACATTCCAAGATCACCAAAGGAAAACTGCAGTAAAGATTAGATCCAAGCATTAACAGACCACCTAACCTCAGGCTTGTGATTCTATTACTTCAAATATGTTGTGGTTAGACATAGCATGTCCCCTGAAGAGCTCATGTATTAAGGTTCAGAGTTGATGTAATCAAGTCATGAGTTTTCCAATCCAGTCAGTGGGTAAATCCATTGTGATGGACTTACTGGGTGGTAACCTAGTCCGGTGGGGTGTGGCTAGAGAAAGTGTGTCCTTGGGGTGTGGCCTTAGGGACTGTGCTTTTGTCGTCAAATCCCCTTGCTTGCTTGCCCTCTTGCTGCTAGCCTCCGTGATGTGAGAACAGAGCCCTTGCTCTCCCTCTCTCTGTTTTCTTCTTCCATGCTCTGAAATCCACATAACCCTGCCTCACATGGACTGAACCTGAAATCTCCAAACACTGTGAGCAAATAAATCTTCCTTCCTCTAGGTCGTGTGGTCAGTCATTTTGGATTATAGCAGTGAGATATTGACCAAGACCAAATACTAACAATTCAAGACCATTTCCCGACTCAATATCACAAACATATAGAGTGTATTTTTAGTGACAGGTGTAAACTGCAGCAGCTGTAAAACCAGAATTAGAGAGATCAATATATATTGTCCATAGGGATCCTAACAAAAATTTACAAGAATTCATTTGCCTTTTTTCTTGCTCATGGGATCATTTGCAGACTCACACTTTATGAAATCTAGTATCGCTGTGAATGTTCCATAAAGCCCACCATGGTTCCTGTTTTTCAAGGAATAAATATAGATGCCAAATGTATTTAAATTAAGACAACTGTTTTGGTCTAAAAGCTACTTGTGGGACTTGAATTTAAAATTTAAGTATTTCATTAAACCATATATCTATAATTATACTGAAACAGAAGTTTTAAAAAATGAATAAAAAGGAAGAAAGGAAAGAAGAAAGGAGAGGGTGAGGGAGGGAAAGAAGTAGGGAGAGAAGGAAGAGTTGATCCCTGGCAGATGAGGCAATTTTATATCATTTTATGTTCAATAGCCTCATTATATTTGAAAGAAAAAAAAAGTGCTAACTATCCAAGTTTCAGCCTGACGTTATTCCACTAACAGATCCAATATGAAACACTTTCTCCTACGATCTGCTCAGTTTCAGACACACATATTTAAGATTTCACTTGCCCTGTAATGCCTCTTCTGTTTTCTGGAAAGGGATTGAGGAGAAAAAATGGCAGAACTAATTGGCTGACATTGAGCACATTATTCCTATTACAGATTTTTTTTAAAAAGGACATTTTTAAATGGTGGATTTGTAGTTTTGTTCTGCAAATGTTTAACATTAATTTTAAAATTCTAAACACAAGCCAGGCCACACACTTGTAATCCCAGTACTTGGGAGGCTGAGACAGGGGGACCTCAGGTTCACAGTCAGCCTCCGAAACGTAGAGAAACCCTGTTTCCAAACAAAAAATAAAATAGAGTTGGGGGTGTACCTTGGAGGTAGAAGTCCCCTGGGTTCAATTCCCAGAACCACACACACACACACACACAATTCTAAACACTTGCCCCAATTCCACTTGGGACAATTCTACTTGCCCCAAAGTATACATATCTTTCGGATACATTTCTATTTTATAGTTTTTTTCTGTAGTAATAAAAATGTTTAATTTTAAAAATCATTTCTATATATAGCAGAGACTTAATAGTAAGCTATGACAGTGGACATGTGTTTAGACATGCCATTATCAGTTGGCATTGTATACCTTCAGGATTCCAGTAAATTAAGTTATTATTTTCATAATATCAGACAAAGAACTCATCAGTTAATAAAAAGAAAGCAAAAGTCAGGCACGGTGACACATGCCTATAATTCTAGTACTTGGGAAGTTGAGACAGGAGAATTGCAGGTTAAATGTCAGCCTCAGTCATTTATAGTGAGACTTTGTTTCAAAATAAAAAATAAATTGGGCATGGTGGTGTACACCTGTAATCCCAGTAGTTGGGAGGCTGAGACAGGAGGATCACAGGTTCTTAGTAAGCCTCAGCAACTTAGCAAGGCCCTCTACAACTTAGTGAGACTCTGTTTCAAAAAAAAATATTGCTGGGGGGGGTATAGCTCAGAGGTAGAATGTCTTTGGGTTCGAACCCCAATATCACACTGAATAATAAATAAATAAATAAATAAATAAATAAATAAGGCTGGGGGTGTATCTCAGTGATAGAGTGCCCTTGGGTTCAATCCCCAGTGCCTCAATAAAATAAAATAAACAAACATAAAAGAGAATATCAAATCCATTGTGGTAAGATGAATAATGGTGCCCCAAGATATCCACATGCTAATTCTCAGAATCTGAGAATATTATTTTATGTGCCAAAGAAAGGCATCACAGGTGTGATGACAGTGATGTATCAAAGGCAGGGAGATGTTTGGGAATTATCCAGGTGGGCTCAGTGCACTGACAGCAGAGGGGGAAAGGAAGTAAATGGGACCATGGCGATGTCACACCTGAGCAGGAGGGCATCTGATGAGACTGACCTGCTGGTTATAAAGAAGGAGAAGGACTGGGAACCCAGAAATAAAGGTCCGGAAATTGGAAAAGATACAGAACTGTATCTCCCCTTCATCATAGCAGCAATAGGAAACAACCACCCTACCACCACACACACACATCTGCTACGGAGCCGAGCGCCCAGGTGGGCAGAACTTGGTGCACCCGCCTCTGCAGAGGTGGCAGAGGCTGTGCAACACTGCGACGAGGACCGGCAGAGGACAGAAATGAAAAGTAAGAAGGAGACCTCGGCAGGGGCGATCGGTGGTGTTCTGTCGTCTAGGACACTCTGACAACTCATGTCACACAAGTAACTATGAAATGTGTCAAGAGTAACGTTTTTCTAATTCTTTCCTCCTGTTAGGATGCTAAAGTGAATTCAAGGGCACCTTCACTCAGTGGCGAGTGGGTGGATGCCACGCCTCGTGTTCTAAGGGCGTTGCAAACCTGAGGGCTTGCCCATCAGAATGCATCATGCAATGAGTAAGGCACACTCGGTTGCGTGTTTCTCGAAAAGGATGGTGGGAAGGTTCTGCTGCAGTGACTCTAGTTAGGACGATAGAGTCTGAAACAACAGGCCATTAGATAGTGTGGTATCCTTGACTGCTGGCATAATTGAAACCATATTGATCACTTATTTTCTGAAACCATAAATGAGTCTTAATTGTCTCCATATAGATCCTAGTGTATATGGTCTTGGTCTTTTACACTTAAATAAATTGCTTCAGAGTGTTATATTTCTTGCTTTTAATTTTCTAACCCAAACAATATATTCATTGCAAAAAATGCAAAACCTAAAAGAAATGACTGTCTTCTATGCACATGAATCACATATATAATAGATACTATATATTAAATGTTTATTTCATTTCTTTACAAAATTATATTTGTAATGTATATGTTTTTTTGATTACTACTTATTTTTAGCATTTTTTCTTTTTCTTGTGGTACTGGACGTTGAACCCAGGAGCATTCTACCTCTGGGATACACCCCCAGGCTCTTTTTATTTTTTATTTTCAAACAGGGTCTCGCTAAGTTTCTGAGAGTCTTGCTACATTGCCGAGGCTGTCCTTGAGCCTGCGATCCTCCTGTCTCAGTCTCCCAAGTACCGGGATTACAGGTGTGTGCCACCATGCCTGACTGCACATCATTATAATAAAGAGTGTGTGTATGTTCCCAGCACCATTTAACTAAATCACTCTAGCATTTCTCATAATTTCTATTATTTTAAACATACCCATCACAAGCATATTTGTTAGAAGTTACTATTTTATATGAAGAGAGGAGAACCTGTCTTGGTTTTGCTCTACTTTAGAATTTTGGTGGATGGTGCTAAATTGCCCTTCAGGAAAGGTATGGTGTCCTTCTAGCAGTATATTTGCTTCCCTTGTCCTATGCCGTCTCCAAACTGGGTGTTGTACTGTTTTTAACACTTTGATAGATGAAAATGGAATGTCATTACTATTTGCATTTACATTTATTTGTTTTCTATTATATATACTTTTGTTTACTGAACAATGGGCTATTTATATTTCTTTTATGAATTAATCATTCACTATGTTTGCCTCATTTTCTAATAGAATGCTTATCTTTTTCTTATTGTCTTGTGCAATCCTTATTTTTAGAGGATAAAAGTATTTACTTTCTACCTATTGTTTATCTTATGAATTGTTCTCCACCTCCGCTTTTCCCTATTTATTTTACCTATAGTGTTTTTTTTTTTTTTTT
>PVJS01062288.1:0-10771 GCA_004027185.1 Glis glis | reverse complement strand
AGGTTCACCAGCCCAGCATTAAGTTTCAAGACAACATCTCATGCATCTCATCCCTGTCCTATGCCCAGGAAATGGGGTCTTATGCCACACAGTGGCTCAATATTGGAGTGATGTTGGTGAAGACAGACCTTTGGTCACCTGTTAATGCTAAACTGGGCCATGCCTGAGTTTCACAGGCACAGGACCTACACAGTCTAAAGGGTACACTTAGGCCCATGTCACAGCTGGCAGAGATGAAGGCCCGAACTAGTCTCTCCCAGTGGGGAAGAGTCTCTGCCTGGTGTGGGGGCACTTCTGGAGCCCCATCTATGAGCACTGGCCTGGTGCTAGATGTGCTGTCCAAGTTTGGGGATGGGTGGTAAAGACAGTCCCTTGGCCACCAAGGCTGGTTCTAAGCTGGGTTTTGTATCAGTATTTCAGTTGCAGGGACCTGTATAGTCTTAGGAAGAGAGCAGATGTCCCCTTGGCCCATTCCAAGGCTGGAAGTAATATAGCTTGAACTCAGGTCTATTCCACAGTGCACAGGTTTCTACCTGATGCCAGAGGTGGTCCAAAGACTATGAGCTCTGGCTTGTGTGAGGGGGCCTTCAGTTTTTCCTGGATGCTGGGGCTCTGAGACAAATCCCTCCCTGTGCTTTTCTCCTCAGTGAGTGGAGATTGCTTCCCTGCTGAGCTGCCCAAGACTGGGCCAAGGGTGGTGGAGGCAGCCTTCTTGCTGCCCATCCTAAGGCAGTTCCAGCAGCTCATTCCAGGTATTGGCCTGGTCAGGGGAGTCATAAGACTTTGCCCAGCACTGGTGTCATCCTGGTGGGCCTGGTAGAGGGTTTCAAGTCTAGGATTAATTCTCTCTCTCTCTCTAAAGTTGTAGGCATATCTCTGCATCAGACTGCTTGGAGCTGGGGGGAAGGAGGTGATGGGATCAACTCTTTCCCTCTTGCCTTCTTCAATGCATGTTTTCTTTGTGTTATACTAAAAGCTGATACTATGGTCTCTCACCTGATTTTCTTAGGTCTTGGGCTGGTAGCTTTGGTGCATGAATAGCTATTCAGTTTGGTATGTGTGATAGTTGGTCTGGTTTGTCAACTTGACCCTCTTAAGATCATGTGACTTTGATTGTATAACAGCAGATTGAACCGGAAGTCCTGCCCTAAATGTGGGTAGCAGGGTTCTGATAGGTGCAGGACTTAGATAAAAAGGAGAAAGCTGCGTAGAGCTGAGCTGCGACTCTTCCTGAGGAAAACGCATCTGCTCTCATTTGAGATCGTCAGTCTCCAACTTCGTCGTTTCCTTGGAGAACTTCTTGATCTTCTGCTCTCGTCTGAGATCATCGGCCTCCAACTCTTTGAACTGAAATTTCACCATCGTTTCTCCGAAGAGCTTCCTTATCTTCACATCTTGGACTGTACTGAATTGGTGGTTACTTCAATCCTGGGGCTCCAGCTCTTAGACCGCCCGACCAGCTGCTGATTCCTCTGACTTTTTCATGTGCAGTCGAAATTCAGGACTACATTGTGAGCTAATCTAATAAATCCTTTTTCCCCCTCCCTTCCTTTCTTCATTCTGTGAATTCTGTTGATCTGACCAATACAGATATTAGTACCAGGAGTGGGGTACAGAGTAACAGAATTCACAAGAATGTATTTTTTTGGTTGGTTTTCTGGCTTCTGGAGCTGGCTCTCCAATTTGATTAAGCCTAAAGTGAGTGAAGGCCATCCTTTAATTAGTAAGGGAGGTACTGATTCTCCGTGGTGTGAACTATGTTGGCTGAGGTATGGACCAAAAGATGGCTTACTGTAGGTGATTTGGAAATGCCTGACCTCCCTTGGTTTTCTGTGGATGAGGGGATTCAAAGGCTGAGGGAGCTTGGAATGCTGGAGTGGATTTGCCGTTTGGGATCCTCTCCTCCACAGTGGACACGTCCTGAGGACGTTCCCTTCTCCCGTACATTAAGAAATAAATTTATGAGGGGGCACCATCATCCTTGAAGGGCTCTGCTGTTGCTCTCCTCTGTATGCCAAAACTTATAGTGGGAGATGCAATTGACCAATTATTGGATTTGGGTGTTATGGGTATTCTTGGTTCCCGTGGTAGCAAGGGTCAGGTGGCGGCTCTCAATCATCAGGGGCAAGGTAGTCGTACCTATTATAATGGACGGCAGAGGAGGAGCAATGAGCAGAAGGGCTTGACTCATGCAGATTTATGGCGTTGGCTGATTACTCATGGTGTCCCCAGAAATCAAATAGACAGGAAACCCACCAAATTTTTATTGGATTTGTATAAACAAAAAAATTCAAGAATTGATATACCAGAGTCTGACTTCAATTGTAAAAGTGGAGAATCACGGCCTCTCAACCAGTTCCCAGACTTGAGTCAGTTTACTGACCCAGAGCCCCTTGACTGACGGGGAGGCCAGGTCCCCTCGAGGAAGGGCTCTGGTACAGAACCGAAAAGTTCTACTGTTAATCTTTCTTCCGTCCTTCCCCAAAGGGACCTACGGCCTTTTACTAGGGTGACTATACATTGGGGAAAAGGAAATGATCAGATTTTTAGGGGACTGCTGGACACTGGGTCTGAGTTGACATTGATCCCAGGTGATCCTAAATGTCACTGTGGTCCTCCAGTCAATGTAGGTGCTTATGGAGGTCAGGTGATCCAAGGTGTTCTAGCCAAAGTCCGACTTACAGTGGGTCCCATGGGTCCCCGTACTCATCCTGTAGTTATCTCTCCAGTCCCGAATGTATTATTGGTATGGACATACTCAGTACTTGGCAGAACCCCCACATTGGTTCTCTGGTCTGTGGAGTCAGGGCTATTATGGTGGGAAGGGCTAAATGGAAGCCATTAGAGCTACCTCTCCCTGGGAAAATAGTGAATCAAAAACAATATCACATACCTGGAGGGATTGCAGAGATTAGTGCCACCATCAAAGACTTGGAAGATGCAGGGGTGGTGGTTCCACCACATCCCCATTTAACTCTCCTATTTGGCCTGTGCAGAAGACAGATGGAACTTGGAGAATGACTGTTGATTATCGTAAACTTAATCAAGTAGTTACTCCAATTGCTAAGAACATGCTCCAGGACAGCTTCTTCGTTTGGGCTAACACCCACTCTTCCCTTTTTCTGCCTATTTATCATTTTGTGTGTGTGTGGTATTGGAGATGGAACCTGGGGACATTCTAGCTCTTATCTACATCCCCCAACCCTATTCTTATTTTTTTTCTTTTTGAAACAGGGTCTCACTAAGTTGCAGATGCTGGTCTCACACCTGTGATTCTCCTATCTCAGCCTCCCAAGTACTGGAATTACAGGCATGTGCCACCACGCCTTGCTCATTTACGACTTTAATAAACATTTCCCTACATTAACAACCTCTATCTGAGGATATCCAGCTGGCCACTAAAACATATAAAAATCATCAGAGAAATCTAAATTATGATCATAATACCATATCACTAATAATCACTCCAGTAGCTAAAAGAAAGACAGAAAAAAATGTTGGTGAAGATGTTAAGTGACTAAAATTATCAAACAGCTGGTGGAAGATTAAAATTGGTACAACTTCTTTGGGCACCTATTTGGATATTTGCATTGAAAGTGGGCATACACAATTTCTAGCACCCAGGAATTTTGTGTGTGTGTGTGTGTGTGTGTGTGTGTGTGTTTCATCAAAAATGTGGACCAGTGTTTACCAAAAGACATGTAATAGAATGTTCATGGCACATTATATGTAGTAGCTGGAACCTGAATATCACACACAAATCCCCATCAATGATAGAAGGACAAATCAAATTATAGTCACATGAAGAGAGGTCGCACAGCAATGACAACCACCTACAACTATGTGGAAACATATAAATGAATTGTGCAAACATTGATACTGAGCTAAAGAAGTCAGATGTTTAAGTGAACGCACTGTATTATATAAATTATATAAAATAAAATGAATAAGTATTCTACAAGAAGTTGGCATAATATACTACCTTTGGGGAAAAAAATAAAAGGCTTATCAGGGAACTGGTGATCATTTTCTGATCTGGGTGTTGTTACACTGGAATTGTCGCTTAGTGAAAAATCTATTGAGTTGTACTTCCTCAATATGTGCACTTTTCTGTGTACATTCTGTATACCTTTAGAAAGAATTTTTAAAAGTTCTTGGTTTACTTCAGAATAGGATATATTAGCGACTTTGCCACAGCACACAGATGGGGTCAGTTTAGCCTGGAAATCCAAAAGCAAGTATTTTAAACACTTTTTTTTGGTCATTAAAACATACAAACAAGTAAACACCACTAACATTTCCCCAGAGCATTTTTTTTTAAATAAATTCTTTGTTTGAAAACCCCGAGATGGCTTCTCTCTTCTTGGCTCAGTTTACAGGGATGTAGTTTTATTTACTTTCTGTGTTAATACATGGAAATCTTCTATACTACTCCAAAGTAACTTTACTCACAAACCATTTATGTAATGAAATAAAAATTCCAGAACCTTTAGGTTAAAAATTTTTAGAAGCCCATAAATTATTCCAAATCAATAAGAAATAATTTAGGTTCTAAAAATAGATAGTGACTATCTGTAGAATTTTCACATAAATTTTGAATATCTCACTCTTTCTTCTATTTCATATTCAAAAGTTTTCAGTTATTATTACTTTCATGGAATCTACTGAGACACATACAAACTGAAAATAGAATTGTTTCCAGAAAAGAAAAAGGAGTTATTAAGTGAAGTAGAACTTGAAGAGAGAGGAATTGTTTTATTCATCTTTCATAATTAAGTATCATCTAGGGACTTGATTTTTTAACATACAAAGGCATATAACCTAAGTACAATTATAATTGCTTTCACATTTCTTTATGAGAAAACTCTTTCATGGAGACAAGAATGTAGAAACAACATACAGTGAAATTTTGCAGGGCAATTATACCAGGCAATGACCCAACTAACCAAAATTGCTTAGTCATTTTTAGCAAGCATTTCAACAGAAAAGAGTAATTATTAATTCTAAGTAAACAAACTGAAAAGGAGATACTGAATAGAGTGAAAAATGTTCTGATCCCTGGAAATGAGAAGGAACCAAACATATGCAGCCAAGAGATGCTGTGTGCATATATGAATGTATCACTATGAATCTCACTGTCACTTAAAATCATATTGTATCAATAAAATTCTAAAAACAACAAAAGATCAATAAAATTGTAAAAACAACAGCAAAAGATTTGTATAGTGTTTGTATTTTACATGACAAAAAAAATATTCAGTTTAATTTTTGAGGTTAGGAAATAGCAAAATGACAACCCTCTGAATATTAAATTAAAAATTTTTATAATTTACCATGTTTACAATGTTTAATCTTTTCATTAAATTCATGTTATTCACTTATATCCTGAGCCTTCATGAGGCTCAGGATATAATACTTTCAAATTTCATGAATTTGAAAGTATTTCTATTGCTGTTGCCCATGGAAGGCATCTTGTTTCAGCATAAAATTGTGGTTTAACTTTTCCTCTCAACTTCCAATGGAATTTAATGTTACAGAGAAAAATTCTGAGGCTGAAATTCTTTGATGTTTTTATGTATCTCAATAATTTCTCCAGGAATTATGGATTCCACCCCTATTTTTTCTTACAGTAAAAACAGTCCAAATGGGACCATGGGACCCTGGCTGATCTTCATTCTGTTGCGCCATGCACTGCCTTACCACCAGCCCAAAAGTAATAGCGATAATAATGTCCAAAACTGTGAGCCAAAATGAACATTTTATTTTTATAAGGTATTTGGGTATTTTATTCAGTACCTATATTCAGGTTTTTTTTTTACAGTAATGGAAAGCTAATGCACTCCCTGACCCCAACCTGTGTGACAACCCAAAATGTCCTTAAACATGACCAAATGTCCTCTGCAAAGCAGCATTATCCCCTTTGAGAACCACTGAAGTACATTACAGCTAGAGTCACCTTTCTAAAACCTTCATTAGATTACATTACTCTGCTGTTTTAGAGGATAAATCTTGAGTGTAGTTTAGTTTTGGTGGTGCTGAGGATTGATCCAGGCCCTTGCACATGCTAGGCAATTGCTGTACCGCTAATCTATACTTTCAGCCCTATTCTGCTACTTAAATTGTTTCTTTTAATAATTATCTTCTCCTCTTGGATATTCATCTCATCTAGGGATTTGGTAATAATGCTTATCAATCATTTCTAAAATTAATTCTTTATGTCATTTACTTCTGCTTTAATCATAAACAACTATTTTTCTCTTAAACAACACACTTCATTTTTTATGCTTTTGTGTTTTGCATAATTTATTCCTTTAAAAAGATAGGTTTTTCTCCATTTCTACTTGGAAAATTATGATTAATCTACTAAAGCAAATTGAAATAACACCTCCCCGAAGTTCTGCTTTCATGGATACATATGGAATAAATATTATACAAAATTTGAAATATTTTCTTATTTATTCACCCACATTTATTTTTACTATTTTGAGACATAATGAGATTTTGTATTCTAGGGAATACTACATAATGAACTGATATTGTTTTATCAGTTTTTAACCAGGAAAACAGAATCCATCTATCCTATAGGATAGAATCTTTTCCACCTAATTTTTTTTACAACATACTTTTTAAAGAGAAGCTCATCTTATTCATGTCTGCCCCTGATAGAGCCTTCAGGCACAATTTTTCAATTTGGCACATTCACTCCCAGAAGAGCTTAGTTGCATCTGCACACTTGAAGATTTCACTGGGTTCTGTCTCTTCCAACTCATTTAATAAGCCCATTAGATAGTACCAATTCCTAGTGGACACAGGTAAATAAACTTCTGTAAAAGGTGGGAGGCACTTTATCTTAAAATAAATCTGAAGTTACTAGCTTGCACATTTGCACTAAGTAGCTACCACATACTTTGGGTTAGCTGTCTATAACAGAGCTTTCTAAGAGGATGAAAATATTCTATATTTGCACCACTCAGTGTAATCGCAATATTTGACTGAAGGCTCAAAATATAGCTAAAGTAAATAATGAAATAAAATTTCAATTTAATTTAATTCAAATAGCCATATGCAGCTAAAGAGCCCAGATTCAAGCCATCACTAAGCACTGTTTTCCTTAATTATCATAATTACCATTCATCCTTCAGCTGAGAATTCAAAGAGAAATTAGTTTTAAGCTAAGCAATTTCACCTCTTATATTATCAACTCTAGTTGGAAGTATGAAAAATAAGAAAAAGAGGTTTTAGTAAGAGAATACATAATTCAGTTCAAACCCCATCAATAAGAACTATAATTTTAATTATTTGAGATAAGTTGAGAAAACAAGCAAAACAAAGTCTGACCAAACCCAACCTATGGATACATCATACACATTTTTCCTTTACAAATATGGCCTAGAAATTGTATAGAGAAAAGACTATGCTTAACAAAGCCTGCAAATGGACATTATACCAAGCAAGTGAGAATAATCATTCAGTAAAGGCTATTCACCTTTAAGGCTCACCTTGTAGCAACTATCTACCTTCAGGATAAGAAACTATAAAGGGAGAGAGATTAGACATGGGATACCTACAGAGTGAGAGAAAGAGAGCTACCAAAAGCAACAAAGATATAAATATAAGAAAACTGAAATCATGAAAAGGAAGAATAGCAAAGAAACAATGAGCCCCCACAGTCCCACAACAATAGAACCCACCAATTCAGAAGTGCCAAGATTGCCAGAACAATTCAGAACTTCAGTAGAGGAAATGATACAGGATTTCCAAAAAGAATTCACACAGAGCCTGAAAGGAATGAAGGAGCAAATAAGCAAAGAATCCAACACCCTGAACAGGAATCAAAAAGAAGCACTGAAGGAAGTGAAGGATGCAATAATTGAAATGAAGGCATCAATACAGAACATCAACAATAGACTAGACCACATGGAAAGCAGAATCTCACTCTTAGAAGATGACCTCTCCAAAAATGAACACATAGTATATAAATTAGAAAAAAACAATTCGACAGCATGAATTGGACATTGAAGAGATCTCAACCAGTCTTAAAAGAGCAAACCTAAGAATAATAGGCATAGAAGAGGGATTAGAAGCTGAAACTAAAGGAATCAATAATCTATCCAGAGAAGTAATATTAGAAAATTTTCCAAACATAGAAAGAGAGGTCGATACACATGTACAGGAAACATATAGAACCCCCAATAGACAGAATCAGAGAAGAGGTTCACCACGCCATATAATAATCAAACTGACTAATGTAGAGGCCAAGGAGAGAATCTTAAAGGCAGCGAGAGTAAAAGAACAAGTAACATGGAGAGGCAAACCAATAAGAATCACTCCCAACCTTCCAAACCAAGTCATGAAAGCCAGGAAGGCCTGGAGCGACATATTCCAAACTCTGAAAGAAAACAACTTCCAGCCAAGATTTGTCTACCCAGCAAAGATATCTATCAAATTTGATGGAGAAATAAAAACCTTCCATGACAAACAGAAGCTGAAAGACTTTATGTCTTCCAAATCAGCACTAGAGAAAATGCTCAAAGAGATTAATTACAAAGAAGAAATAATAAGGAAACGCCAACCAGAGAAACAGTGATTTCCATGAAACAAACACAAGGCAAAGAACAAACACTACCTCAAACAGAAATTAAATCTCAAAATGTTAGGAATGAAACCCATCTCTCAATAATCATGCTGAATATAAATGGCCTCAACTCCCCAATCAAGACATAAGGTGGCAAAATGGATTAAAAATCACAGTCCATCTATATGCTGCCTGAAATAAATACACCTTACATGTAAAGATACACACAACTAAAGGTGAAGGGGTGGAGCAAGGTAATCCATGCTAATGGAACTCGAAAAAAAGCAGGAGTAGCAATTATGATATCAGACAAATTAGACTTCAAAACTAAACTTATCAGAAGACACAAAGAACGTCATTTCTTACTGGTAAAAGGAACAATCCAGCAAGAGGATATAACAATAGCCAACATATATGCCCCAAACATAGGTGCAACCACTTTCATAAAAGGAACTCTTTGTGACATTAAATCACTCATAGATCCCAATACAATAATATTGGGAGACTTCAACACACCTCTCACACCACTAGATCAATCTTCAAGACAAAAGGTCAGTAAAGATGCCTCAGACTTAAGGAACACGATAAACCAAATGGACCTAGTAGACTCATACAGAATATTCCACCCTGGCGCCACCTCGGCAGCCTTTGCACCCACCCCAAGCCTCAGCTTCACCTCCAGGGACTTTGCGCCCGCCCCAAGCCTCGGTTTCACCTCAGTGGCCTCTGCACCAGGTACCAGACCCCAGCGTCCCCACAAGTCACCTCGGCAGCCTCTGCGCCACCTCAGCGACCTCTGTGCCAGGTACCAGACCCTGGAGTCACCATGTGCCATCTCGGCAGCCTCTGCGCCTGCTCCAGGCCTCGGATCCCCCCCGTGTCACCTCGGCGGATTTTGTGCCCGCCCCAGACCTCGGTGTCACCCCGACAGCCTCTGTACCACCTAGGCAGCCTTTGCACCTGCCCCAAGCCTCAGCTTCACCTCCGGGGCCTTTGAGCCCACCCCAAGCCTCTGCGCCACTTCAGCAGCCTCTGCGCCAGGTACCAGACCCCGGCGTCCCTGCGCGTCACCTCAGCAGCCGCTGTGCCTGTGCCGGGCCTCGGATCCCCCTCTGCCCCGTCACCTCGGTGGACTCTGCGCCCTTGGCGGCCTTTGCGCCCGCCCCAAGTCTCGACTTCACCTCTGGGGCTTCGAGCCCGCCCCAGGCCTCCACTTCACCTCCGGGGCCTTTGCGCCTGCCCCAAGCCTTGGCTTCACCTCCAGGGCCTTTGCGCCCACCCCAAGCTTCGGCTTTACCTCAGTGGCCTCTGTGCCAGGTACCAGACCCCGGCATCCCCGTGCGTCACCTCGGCAGCCTCTGGGCCACCTCAGCGGCCTCTGCACCAAGTACCAGACCCCAGCATCCCCGTGCGCCATCTCGGCAGCCTCTGCGCCTGCGCCGGTCCTCGGATCCCCCCCCCCCGTGTTACCTCGGTGGACTTTGTGCCCGCCCCAGGCCTCCGTGTCATCCCGACAGCCTCTGCGCCACCTCGGCAGCCTTTGCACCCACCCCAGGCCTCAGCTACACCTCCGGGGCCTTTTGCCAGCCCCAAGCCTCATGAGGACCAAGCCAACGCTACAGAAAATCCTGAAAGAAAAAAACCACAAAGAAGGAAAAACAAGCAATCTTCAGAACCACAGGAGAGGTGAACTCCACCAGGTAGGCAACGAAACAAGATTTGTCACCACAGCAAATAGAAAATAAAACTCAAAAATGATAGGAAACAACAATCATATCTCTATAATAACATTGAATGTCAAAGGACTCAACTCCCCAATTAAAAGGCACAGACTGGCAATGTGGATCAAAAAGTATAACCCAACTATATGCTGTCTACAAGAAACTCACCTTCTAGCCAAAGATACTCATATGCTAAAGGTAAAAGGATGGAAAAAGATATACCATTCAAACGGAGATCGAAAACAAGCAGGGGTAGCAAAGCTTATATCAGACAACACAGACTTTAAGCTAAAACACATCAGAAGAGACAAAGAGGGTCACTTCTTATTAATAAAAGGAACAATCCAACAAGAAGATATAAAAATAGTAAACATTTATGCCCCAAATGTGGGTGCACCCACATTCATAAAACAAAGTCTTCGGGATATCAGGTCCCAAATAGACCCAAACACAATAATATTGGGAGACTTCAACA
>PVJS01062287.1:0-10771 GCA_004027185.1 Glis glis | reverse complement strand
CCCAACGCGGGGTAGGGGTGAACCCTCGAGGCCTTAAGCCTCTACAAATTTGGCAGATGGATGTCACTCATGTTAATGAATTTGGGACCCTTAAATATGTCCACGTGTCTGTGGATACGTGTTCTGGAGTTATTTTTGCCTCTGCTCATGCTGGCGAAAAAGCCCAACATGTGATTTCTCATTGCTTACAGGCTTTTGCCGCCTGGGGAATTCCTAGCCAATTTAAAACAGATAATGGTCCTGCGTATACATCCCAACAATTTCATCATTTTTGTGAGCACATGGGTATTAAACTCACCCATGTACTACCCTACAATCCCCAAGGGCAGGGAATAGTGGAAAGAGCCAATCACAGCATAAAATGTGCTCTAATAAAACAAAAAGGGGGAATAGGGACCCAATGGAAATCTCCTAAGGATAAACTTAATCTCATTCTTTTTATTTTAAATTTTTTACAACTGGATTCTGAAGGTCATTCTGCGGCTGAACGGCATAGCGGAATAAAGGCTTTAGGCCGTGTTTCAGTTTTGTGGAAGGACGTGCTTACAGGGGCGTGGCGAGGGCCAGACCCTGTATTAACATGGACACGAGGGTCGGTTTGTGTTTTTCCCCAGGATCAGGAACAGCCTATCTGGGTGCCAGAGTGCCTGACAAGGCCGGCGAAGGCAAGAAAGGAAGATGAACAAGGTCCCCCAACTTATAGTAGCTGTGAATAGCACCAGAGTCAAGATTGCTTCGGTACAACAATGGATGGACACCATCAGAGGAGCTGTTGGTTTTCTCAAAGACTGGGGTGGAATGGCTTTTTGGGGATTCCTTTTGTTGCAGGCTTTGCTGGCTTGTGGATTGATGGTTGGATGCATGTTGCGAATGAAAAGGCAAATCTCTGCTCAGCAGCATATGTTGATACAAGCAATGGCAGCACTAGAGGCTGGTAGTTCTCCCGCCGTGTGGCTTAGTATGATGGACCGGTAGTCAAAGACGGGTAAGATCATCACAACCTCATACCAACCTAAGACAGGCAGGCAACCATGATGTTGCTGAGCTGATGACGGGTAAGGATGAGGGATGATTGATGGCAACCTAAGACAGGCACGGTCGCAAGCCTCATATTATTCTAATAAAACAAAAAGGGGGAGATGTAGGAAGCTGGGCTCGGTTGAGCCAGTCAAGATGGCGCCGTGGCTGGCTGCCAGGTCCTGTGACCTGCGCTTGTTTACCAGACCTAGCGCATGCGCAGTTGAGAGGCGCACGCGCGTGGCGCACGTCCATTGCGTAGCAGAGCGTGCCTGCTGCTTAAGAGCCAATGAGGAGAAGTTTAGCTTGAATGTGTATGGCGTGAGAGAGATGTGATTGGATGATGGCTGATGGGACGTTGAGGGAGGGGTTTTCTTGCTGGATAAGCGTGTGTGCCGAGAGAATAAAGAAGCTGGAAGCTGTACCATCAGAAAACGGACGTCTGTGTGTCTTCTTTCCTGGACTCCGCCGGTCGGAGTTCCAGGATTGCGTCATGTCTCTACCATGATGAAAAATGTTCTTATCACAATCCCATCATGCTTATCAGGAAGACTAGAGCAATTTCCCCATCAATCCTTAAGGCTCTATTTTCCTGCAACTGCAATCCGTTACTCACAGGATAGTGACCCTGCTATAGTAAGATGCACTTCAATGAAAGCCCTTTTCAGTCTAATTTCTCAATATGCTGCTAATATATAAGACAGATATTGCACCCATAAAAGCTGTAGTTACATGGTAATTCAATATGGAGTAGTAACTGAAGATGTGCAGCATCATACCTGTTTACTAAGGCTTAAACATTCAAGGAGAAACACGAATCATATCATAAGACACATCAAACCTCTCAATGCAATACTCCTACCTTAGGTAAAGGTTTGGTGTTTGCAGTGCAGTCCTCCAACAAATTCAAAATTAGGTAGGTAGTGTTGAGGAAATTCAAAATCCCAAAATGTTCAGATTCCCAAATTTCAGCTTTCCCCAGAATCTCACATAATGAAGTGGGTCTTCCTGGAACAAAGAAACAATAATTGTATGGAGGGAATTAGCATACATATAATTAATTAATCAATAGTACTGGGGATTGAACCCAGGAATGTTCTACCTCTGAGGTCCACCCCCAGCCCTTTTTATCGTATGTGGAAACAGGGTCTCACTAAATTCTTCCATGCTGGCCTTGGACCTAGGAATTCTTCTGTCTCAGTGTCTCAAGTTGTCAAGTTACAGGCCAGTGCCAATGGGCCTAACAGGAATTTGCATATAATTTAAATGGGGAAATTGGTTCACTGACTCTGGTTAAGCTATCAAGGGAAAGACAAGTTTGGGTTCTCTAGAACAATATGGCTTTGAGATGTCAAATTTAAGGGAACATTAATGCCATAAAAAAAAGGACAGAGAGAGGAAGAAAGGAAGGAAGGAAGAAAGGTAGGAAGGAAAGAAGGAGAGGGAGAAGAAAGAAAGGAGAAAGAAGTTGAGAGAGATGGGAGAAAGGGAGATCGAACAGTATTGTATATTTTGATAGCATATAGAAATTAACTCTAACTCCAAATGACAAATAAATTTATAACTTGTTTTTCTGTCCAATGTATTCCAGATGACAGATTAACTCTGCTCCATTATATGTGCACCTAGTCACCTGTCAATGATTTCTAGACTGTAGTCAGGAATATATCTCTGAAGGTTACAATATTGGCTGATCTGATTCTACTGTATTTTATCTCCTTATTCCAGTGGACAGAACACTATTTTGTTAGATATAATTCCCTGAGGAATTTATACCCATGCAAAACTTTTCTTTGGGTTATGAGGTACACATTTACATACTATGTCTATCTCATATTTACTTTAGTGTTGCCTTCCACTGATTATGTGTGTGTGTGTGTGTGTGTGTGTGTGTGTGTGTGTGTTACTAGGCATTGAACCCAAGGGCACTCTGCTTCTCAGCTACACACCCAGAACTTCTAATTTTTTCTTCTTTAATTTTGAAACAGGGTCTCACTTAGTGGCAGAGCCTGACCTTAAATCTGCCATCCTCCTTTCTCAGCCTCCCAAGAACTAGGATGACAGCTGTGCATTACTACACCCAGTTCCAAGGATGTATTTTGAAAAAGGATATACACTAATTTTTAACCTTAGATGTTTAAACAGAAAAATGACCAATTTTAGGTGAATGAGTCAATCATTTCTATTCACTGAAAAAAAAAACTATTACAACTGATAAAAAGGATAAAAAAGAATCAGGTGAGAATCCTTTCCTCTTCGATTTCTAACCGAAGTTGGTGGCAATATACACCCCAGGATGAGAAGCCTCATTATAGATTCTTGACATTTTAGTGTTTGAAATTATGTCCAAGGTCACAGCACCCAATGCCTTTAATTTTCTAAAGAAACGGTTTTACTTAGGACAGTGTTTGAAATTGCCAGAAATAACATTGGAGCTCTCTCCACTCCCAAGCAAATATATAATGTCCCCTACATTGCCTGAGTCTCACATGCTGCCAGGATTATTGACCCAGGAGTGATTATAACTTACATGCCCTTGGGCCTCATTTAAGAATCACTCACTTTAGAGCAAGAATATAATTTCTATATTTAGAAAATGGAGTAACAATAATGAGTAGAAGTTTTGATCAAAGCAAAAGAATGGGACAAAATTTAAGCACACAAATATTTGTTAAAATGGAGAGTCTCTTACCTAACACCTCCGTATAGAACTGCTTCCAATAATGAAAGTCATAATCCAGGAGCTGGAAGTAAAACAAAACTGAAATCATTGCATTTGTCACTCTTTCCAGGAAAGTCATTCTGTCTGTCAGCTTTGCCATGTTCACAGGTACATAGGAAAGTGGAGCTGGAAGTTTCCCACAGTGTCTCTCTGCAGTGCCTCCTAGAGAACTCTAATTGTGATTACAAAGGGAACAGCAAGCAACTCTGCCACCAGCTCTCCACAAGGAAAAACAGGGTCAATAAGCATTACATCATAGTTGTCTTCCTGGAGCTTCTTCATGAGGGTCTTGTTATAGACAATATTCTCACACACGTGTTTAAAAAATCCATTGAATTCAACAAAGTGATCGTTGACTTTTAACAATGCTTGCCAGGATGAAAACTTCGGAAGGGTATTAAAAACTAGGTCCACAAATTTACGATTTATTTCCTCAGTAGTGGTCTCCTTGTGTGACACAGTTACCACCTCGAATTTCAGTGCTGAAGTCTTCTTGTAATCAATGAATAAAGTCTGAGAATTAGTTAGCACAGTCATCTCATGTCCTCTGTCTGTGAGTTCCTCCAGAATGACCTTCATATTAAGCCAATGGCTCATGTCACAGGGCCACACCAGCACCTTCCCACAGAATCCACAGCTAGCCCAGCAGAGCTTCAGGAACAGAACTGAGAAGCCCACTTCTCAGACACCATGCTGGTGTCTCCCCAGCACAGGGCTCTGCAGAGGTTGAATGTTCATGGAGCACAGTGTGGAAGTGGCAATTTAAACAGAGAAAGAGCTACACATTAACTTTTAGAGATAGAAAAAAGTCACCTATTCAAAGTGTTTGGTTTAACTTTTCATGTGTGTGTGTGTGTGTGTGTGTGTGTGTGTGTGTCCATGTGCACACTACTGGGGACTGAATCTTGGAATGCTATATCACTGAGATACATACCTAGTCTTTTTATTTTGAAAGAGTATCTGGCTAAATTACCTCACTCTGGCTTTCCACTTGCAGTCATCCTGTGTCAAACTCCCAAGTAATGGCATTATATGCATGCACCACCAATCCTGGCTCAAAGTTTTCTAGTGATAGCACCACTACATGCTATTTACTTGGAAGGATATAACTATTTCAATATTTTAACATCCTTACATATATTAAAAGGCAACAGTTTCATATTTTATTTTTTTTTGTTGTTGTTGTACTGGGGATTGAACCCAGAGGCATTATACCTCTGAGCTACACCACCAGCCAGATTTTATTTCTTATTTGGAAACAGGGTTTCCCTAGGTTGATGAGAGTCTCACCACTTGCTGAGGCTTTCCTCTAACCTGCAGTTCTCTCTCAGCCTCCCAAGTATTGGGATTACAGGTGTGTGCCACCATGCCTGGCTAAACATTTTTAAATTAACAATTTATAAATAGAACAGCAGAATCTCATGTAATCCTGGGAAGTAGTATATTTTAAGGAGCATCCTAATTGATAATTTCAGGAAAGTATAAAAAATGTTATTTTTTCCATAAGGTTGCTTACATGCATATGTGTGGGTAAGACTCATGTTTTGCATAATAGTAGGAGAGGTATCCTAAATATTATACAAATGTTACCCTGTAGAGGAAAATGTTCTCTCTCACCAAATATGTAGGAAATAAAAATAAGAATGAAGGTCAGTTTAGTTAAGCCTAGAATTGAAGTTGGCAGAATGAGGATACTCAAGGTGAATGGCAAAAGATGAGCAAAAGAGTGATGATGTGGAAATCTTGGTCACATAGGTTTCACTTCAAATATCAAATCGCTTTGATTCTCTATCCCCTTTAAAAGCATTTTTTAATCCAGCTCAATTTGCAGCTATGATTTGACCTGAAAAAAAATAATCATAATATTGAAATAAAATTTTATACCCACAGAAGTTAACATAAACTGAAAAGAATTCACCTTTGTACACCATTTCTCCTGATAGTTACCTAGACATTTTGCTGCTATTCCCACAACCCATGTAAACAAGGATTTGTCATCTCACTTTGTAGTAATGAACAGAATGCTATTACCATATTTACCATTACTCTCTTTTCCTTCTCAGTACATTTTTTTTTATGGTACTAGGGATTGAATCCAGAGGCATTCCACCTCTGAGCCGTACCCCTAGTCTATTTTATTTTTAGTTTTTGAAATATGATCTCACTAGGTTGCCTTCAGTCACACTGCATTGTTGATGCTGTCCTTGAACCTGCAAGCCTCATGTTTCAACCTCTCGAGGGTTGGGATTATAGGTGTGAACCACCACATCTGGAGGCTTCTCAATACATTTTACTTTCAAAATCCATGAAAGTCTGTATTTCTTCTTTGAAGGTTTTAAAACATAAGTTACATTTATTTATTTTAAGCATATGCTTTCATACTAGAAAAAAATTTTCCAGGTTTTGGCTCTCACATTTCCATAATCTCCAGTTCATACTGTTGACTCACAACATATTTCTTTTGCTATTGGTAAGATTGGGACCTTGTATTATACAAGCAACTTCTAAAAATCTTCACCTAAATATATTTTTTAACATGCATTTATTGGTGCATTGGAGTCTTACATCACAATGAATATCTATTTGATGTTAATATACATGCACACAGCTCTTAGTTCACCTAAATATTTTTTGGGTTAACAAAATGAACAGGTCCCAAGTGAACTCACAAGATCACTTTGAAGAAATTTTTCCTCCAATTTCTTCCTGATAGTGAAAGCCACTATTATTCAAATAAACACAACACTCCAGAAGAACATCCAGGAAGCCACCTGGATTCCTTTCCTTCCTTGAACATGTAGCTCATCTTTCTCCGAGGTTTCACGCAATGTGTTGCATTCTCCTGGAGAAAGTGGAGAAAAATAAGGAAGTGCTAAGTGGACACTTAGCACATCTAAGTCAAGCAGGAATATTGGCCCACAAATTTTCTGATATAGCTTTTTTGTGTGTGTGTGATGTGGATTGAACCCAGAGACACTATCTCTGAGCTATACCCTCAGCCTTATTTTATTTTTTTTATATTTATTTTTCATTTTACTTTATTTTTTGTGGTACCGGGGATTGAATCTGGGGCATTCTACCTCCAAGCTATACCCCCAGCCCTATTTTTTCTTCTTTATTTTGAAACAGGGTCTCACTAAGTTTTGGAGGGCCTCACTAAGTAGCCAAGGCTGGCCGCAAACCCAGATCCTCCTGTCTCAGCCTCCCAAGTACTGGGATTGCAAGCATGTGCCACCACGCTCGGCTTTATTTTTTATTTTTAAAACAGAGTCTTCCAAAGTTGCTTAAGATGGCATCAAACCTACAATCCTCCAGTCTCAGCCTCCCATGTACTGAGATTATAGGTGGAAACTACCATGCTAGGATGATAAAACTATTAATAGGAAATTATGTTTTGGTCCTCTAGAACAACTGTGGCTTATAGACATCCAACAGAAGGGTATATTGAATCAAATAGGAAGGAGAGAAAAAAGGAAATAAGGAAGAAAAAAAGGAAGGAAGGAAGGAGAATATAAGGAAAGAAGAGAGAGAAAGAGAGAAAATGGAGAATGGTGGGTGAAGAATTTTAGGGTAGAAAAAGTACAGGTATATGTTATTGTACTTCACTACAACAAATTCAACCAATGATTTAGTGGTAAATTCTAATTATCAGTGGATTTACTACTCTTTTTGTTACTCAAAAGAATTTCAGATAATAAATTAGCTCCCATATAACTGCAAAAAATTACTCTGTTTTTACAGGCTACCATCTGGGATTCATCCTTGTCCCCAGCTTTTTTCAGTTTGTAGTATAGTCATATGCTTGAAGGATATTATCAATATCAGAACACTGCATCTTCCTGATTCAAATTCCATCACTCCTCTAGGTAGACAACTACTATCTTAATAAGAATTCTAGGAGTATCTCATACTTATAGCAATCACTTCTTTGGGATGTGATTATACATGTACATACTATGACTATCATTCTGCCTTTAATTGATGTTTCTTGAATGAGGGTACATACTAGGTACCAATTTTAAATTTTTTATGCAGAATAACAATATTTTCAAATTATTAGGTCAATCATGTATACACAGAAAATCATGCTTTTTAAACTGTGCAAAGAAAAAAGGTCAGATGAGAATTCTTTTCTTTTTCAGATTCTCATCAACTTTGGTGGTAATACACACTCAGAGTGGATAGCACCTTTTTGGGGTTGTCACATTTCAGTGTCTGAAGTTGTATGAGGTCATATGGTTCAAAGCCTTTAATTTAATCTTAAAAAAAGCTTTGCTTGAAGACATTCATCCGAAATTGCAAGAGCTTTAGTGAGAACGTCACCTTACAGCTTCTGAGCCAATGTGTTTATGTCTTCTTAATGCCTTCATTTGTGTGCCTTAGATTCTGCCTTGATTAAGAATGCCATAGGTTATTCTGATTCCCAATATCACTATAAGACATTTTAAGAATAACTGAGCTTGTAGAACTTACAAAAAATTTTGTATTTCAAGAATATTTCACAAGTATTAATTTATTTAGAATGTATCCAAGAAAAGAGAATAAATTGAACAAACTATATGACAGTCGATAAGCTACTTCATAAGACTTGTTTGAAATGTTATATAACAGGAATTATACACCAAAAGTAATGAATTATGAGTGACCAATATCTATGTTTCTTTAGTTATGTTATTCTTAGTTGATTGAGTTATAAGCACAATGAGCTAATCTATAAAAGCATAAAATAACAGTTTCTTAAATTTGGGTTATCAAGTATGCATTTTGATTGTATGACTATATTTTAAAGCTTACATAGTGAGTAGAATGAGACTGCTTAAATTTCAAAGAATTCCCGGAAATAACCTAAGTGGATGGAAAAATGCTTTATTGTATATGAGACTGACTAACATTGGGGAAAAGTATGGTGGCATAACTTCACTTCAGTGGCTGGCAATTAACAATTTTTCAGAAATAAACCATATAAAATAAATGCATATTTTGAGACAATTTTTTACACTTTTTAGGTGTGGCCATCTTACTAAGTTTCTACCAAAGATATGAGAGCAGCCTAATGTGTACAGTTTCTTGATAACATCATTTAAAAAGGAAAATGTTTCCCTTCATTTCATTAATTCCCTGAGTTCAAATTATGCATGTATTTACCCTAGTGTATGGACACAAATAGTAACCTAAATAATGGAGAGACACCAAAGCAATATGATACCTAGTATCTGTATGCCTGAATATTTTAAGAAAATTATATTAGAGAAAAATAATCTCTGTGTCACTAAAACATGGAATTTTTATTTCTTTTCTTGTACTTTATATGCAGAGTGTTTATTTTGATTCAGGTGAGAGAAGATGATACCTCAAACCAAGGGAAGTATAATGGAGGTGGTAAGTAGGACCCAAATTCTAGATACATTTGTAACAGAGTTGAAGTTTTTCCTGGTCAATTGTGATAGATTTTGAGAAAAAGAGGGATATGTGTAATGAGTCCCTATGTTTTAATCTGAGTACCTGGAAGTATTGAGTTGATCTCAGCTGAAATGAGGACATTTTCAGGAGAACTTATTTGTCATGTAGTTAGTAACAAGAACTGAGATTTGGATAGAAAATATTTCAAATACATGTGAATATTCAACCTTCTATGTAGAGATATCAGCTAGATTTATAGGTCTGTAGACATGATAGATATATCACATGAAATTAAATTTTGGAGTCATTGCCATATAAAAATGATTAAGAGAATTTAATTGGATTAGATCAACATAGGGGTGGATGTGGATTGAGAATTGAAAGGATTAAACATATAGAGAACTTGCCATACATAGCCTTTATTATGCTGAGTTATATTCCTCCTATACATACTTTGTTGAGATTTTATCTTGGAAGGATGTTTTATTTTTTTATTTTTTATTTTTTTCAGTACTGGGGATTGAACCCAGGGGCGTTCTACCTCCGAGTTACACCGCTCGCCCTATTTTTTATCCTTTATTTTGAAACCGGGCCTCACAAAGTTGCGGAGGGCCTCACTAAGTAGCTGAGGCTGGCCGTGAACCCGGATCTTCCGGTCTCCGCCCTCCCAAGTACTGGGATTACAAGCATGCGCCACCACACCCGAGAAAAGGATGTTATATTTTGTCAAATACTTTCTCTGCAGCTATTGAGATGATCATATGATTTTATAATTCATTTTGATAATAGCCTGTGTCACATTTACTTAATTTCATACATTGAAACATCCTTTCATCCCAGGAATAACTCTTACTTGATCACCAGGTGTGATCCCTTTCCTATGATGTTGAATATCATTGAAAATTCTTTCACCTATACTCATCAGTGACATTGGCTTATAAGATAATGTTCACTTGTCTTCAACTTTTTTAGTTTGAGAAATGTCTCAGTCAACATTCTCACTGCTATAATGTGAAGCAACTGACCACACACGGTAGAGCAAGGAAGATTTATTAGCTCAGTTTCTTGGAGATTCTGGATTCAGTCTATGTAAGGTCAGGACCTGAGCTCAGGGCATGGCAGTGGGAAGTAGAAAGAGAGAGAGAGAGACAGAGCTAGGTTCTGGTCTCACATGATGGAGGGCGGAAGCAAGCAAGCACAAGTAAACCAGTGGATTCAAAGACACAAACACAATTCCATAAACCTAGATTACCACATAGGCCATCATAAAACATCACAATGGATTTAACTACTGATGAGATTACAGCCTTCATGACTTAATGACATCAACTCTAAACATTAATACATGAGCTCTTGGGGGGGGCATTCTTGATCTAATCATGACAAAACATATTGATATTAATCTTCTTTAAATGTTTGATAGACCCCACCAGTAAAGTCATCTGGTCCTGGGCCTTTGTTGTTCTCATTGTACTTTTTTAAATTGCTGATTTAATATCTTTCATAGTATTTGTTTATCCAGCTGTTCTATTTCTTCATGATTTATTCTTAGTAGGTTATATATATCTAGGAATCTAGCCATTTCTTTTAGGTTTTTAAATTCCTTTTTTTTTTTTTTTTGCGGTACCGGGG
>PVJS01062286.1:0-10771 GCA_004027185.1 Glis glis | reverse complement strand
AGAGCGTGGTGCCACACCCTACTACTTGCGAACTTCCTGTACTGCCTCTACTATAAAAGAGAGATGTGCTCTCTAATAAACGAGTTCTTGCCAAGACTTGACTCCCGGTTGGAGGTATGGTTATTTCTCTAACCGTCCGGTGTCTGTTCCCTCATCGGCTTCGCGTCCCTCTCTCTCTCTGGCTGGCCCCGAGAGACCGATGGACGCCCCCGACACAGAAAAACTTTTATATTAGCATACTTTTATCTTGTATAAATTTTAAGCATAATCTGATATTAAAAACTGAGATGAAGAAAAGCATGTGATGTTTATTAAACTGTATCTACTGGTATGACCATACAATGCTTAAACAGATATCTATGCAACTAAATTATTCATGTTATTATATTAGCATCTCAAGCAATCATAGGGCATGCAATGGCCAAGATGCATCCCAAAGTAAGCTGGTCTACCACAGTCCATTTTAAGAACATGGCCCAAGACAGCCAGGTTACATGACCTGTGTCTATTGCTGACTGACCAGGCATGGTCACCTGGATTTAACAGTGGTTGTGCACAAGTTGGCTGACAGCCAATAAAATGGTTCATTGGCAAAAAATAAAATAAAAAATAAATCTGTCCCAATGTAAGAATGAATAATTATAACTGAGTTCCATGCTTAGGCCTTTGAATTACAAACTATAAAGACAATAACCAATTAGCTACAGAAACAGGCACTAAACAAATAACTGTGCAGTCATGAGATAAAATAAGAGTACATAAGGAGATTGAGCAAATCAAAGTTACAACTCAGCCAAAGTTTCAACAGACCATAGATACTGAGTATCCAAAAGCTATGGAATTAAGAAAAAAACTAGATGATAAGAAAGTTAGTTTACAGCAGAAACAAGAATATATAGATGCAAGGGCACAAACATGTGAAGAGTCACTGAATCCTTTAGTAGCTAACATCTATAAGCCTGGACATGGAGGACCTGAATAGCACTGCCTTGGATCCTGCAAAGCCTTCCAGTGAAAAGTCTCAGGGACTCAGCTCACAGTACATTTTTGCTTTTGGATTTCTATGAAATTCCATCTTTCTTACTGCTGAGTGTATCCTTATAACCATCACTATCCTATTATTTGAGCTAACCTGCCAAATCCTTCACTCCTTGAACCAAATGAACCTAAGCAGAGCCATCATCACAGCTTCGGAGCCGTGGTAAAGTTTATTTCTGGAAGAACGATCTGGATCTGTACAAGATATTGCCATGATTTGCATGAGTCTCTCCAAAGGCCCATGTTAAAGGTTTGGTCCCCGGCCCATGGCACTATTGGGAGGTGGTGGAACCTCTAGGAGGTGGGGCCTAGTTAGAAGTCTTCCAGTCATATTGAGATTGCTCTTTAAGGGGATACTAGGACCCTGGCCTTCCTCTCTCTTTGCTTCCCAGCCACCAGGAGGTGAGCAGCTTCCTAGGCCATGCGTATCTCACCATTATGTTCTGCCTGGCCACATGCCTAAAAGCAACAAAGCCAACCAAACATGGACTGAACTTCTGAAATCAGGAGCCAAAATAAACCTTTTCTCTTTATAAGTTGCTTTCTCTAAGGTAATTGTTATAGTAACAGAAATCTAATATAGAATTACTTCATGATGCTACAACTCTGAGAAAGGAATTAATTTTAAGTATCATAAGACCCCACCCCACCCCCAACCTCAATTACTAGACCAACAATGGTCACCTTACCCAGAGGAAGCAACTCTACTGGCCAGCCAAAGACCTGTGCACAATGTGACAAGATGAGAAGGATATTTTAGATTCTTCCCTTGGGATTTGGAAAATGAAACACTGGGCCAACTGGCTATGGAAAACTAAGGCAAAAGTCATGTGGAATCATGTGTCAGATGGCCACTTGGAGTCCTGAGCATACTGAGTAGCAGCAGTGAGAAGGATAGACACAGAAAACCAAAGACAAGAAGTCATTAGTCCCTCAGAGTGTGAGAAAGACAGGAGAGCTGCCTCTGTCCCTGACACCATTCTAGGTCCTACTTTTTAGACACCCAACTAACTATATAGCAATTCTCATTCTTGGATCCCTTTGAAACCCTACAATAAATCCTCCTTTCTACTTACTGATTTGAGGAAGTCTGTAATATTTGAAAATAAAAAGTTATTAAAACATGTTCCAAGGATGACAGATGACATTTATGCATTTAATATTTTATTACTTTTCATTTCCTTTAGTTCTTGGATGAGTAGTCTGTGTTCCCTGTTTCTATTTCCTTACTTCCCAGTCATTCATTTCTCCCTAAGACTTTCAAAACTGCACTAGGTATGATCTAATAATCCCATTCAGTGGGCATTTCACAGTCCTTATTTAACTTGACTTCTCTTCAACATTCACACATATCTAATACTTGTCTCCACTTGTCTCCTGAATGCTGGACCTGTATTTCCACCTGCCCACAGAGCATCTCTGCTGGTATGTCTAGACCTCTAATTCACATTCATCTTCCTCCCCAAACCTGTTCCTCCCGCTTCTCTATCCTTAACTTTATTCCATTCAATCATCCTCTCAGCTACCCAAACTAGTTCCAAGTCAATAAGTACTATCAATTCTATCTCTTAATTTTCTTGAAAACTAATCTATTCTCTACCCCAAAGCCATTGTCTGAATTCAAGTTTTCATTATCCCCTAGACCTATCTCCTTCACCACAAAAAAAAGTTTTTAAAGAATTCCAAATGATTCTAATATACAACAATTTTATGAACTATAATAACTTTCTAGCTGGTCTTTCCCTTAATGAAGTCATTCTCTCTACACAATCACCAAGTAGTAATATATATGATTGAACCACCAAGAATCAGCACTATGTTGGACCCCAGACATACTAAGGAAGAAAACAAAATCTCCACCCTAAGGGAGCTCATAGTCCAGGATGGAAGAAGACAGGTAAACAAATTATAAAATCAACCTGACAAATTTTCAAAAGACACTTAGTGTAACTATTATACAGTAAATGTTATATGCTGGATAGTATGCTAAATACTTTGTTAACATTATTTCATTTAATCCTTCATACCACTGAAGTAGATACTATCTTCAAATTACAGTTAAAGCAATTACATTTCAGAAGCTTGAAATTTTACACAAGATTTTACCCTCATAAGTGGAGAAATTTGTTGCTTAAATGATGGTCTAATTTTAAAACTCCATTTTATTTATTAGTACATGGTGCTTTGGGAGAAGGGGAAAAAAAGAAAGTAAAAAACTCCGAGTAACAGAGTACAGGAAAATTGTGAGAAACACCACAATTGGTAAAGGATGGGCCTTGCGTTCCAAAATAAAAAGTCTTGACATCTCCTATGGACACTCAGTAGCTACTAACAGATTTTAGGTAGAAGAGTTTTTTATAAAGATTAACTGGGGAAAATATTTTTGGAAGGTTTTCCTTATTATAAATTTGATCATTTAAAAACTTTCTAAGGCCCCTTACAGTCTACAGTATAATATTCAAAACCCTTCACATTACCTTTCCAAACTCATTGGTTATTAACTATCCCCATCCACATGCAGAAATACTCACAGTCCCCATATTCCATGCTAAGCTCTATCATGCTCTTGCATTTGCCTGGTTCTATCTCTAAATTGGCCTTCTCTCCCTAGTCCCTCCTTGCCTGAGTCACTTTCAGTCTCTGCAAAACTTTCCACAATCTCCATGCCCTGCCCTCCCTCACCCCAACCCATCTCCACCACAGAATTAGTTACTTTTTCTTTTGTGGTCCCCAACTCTTCCTCTGTGTATCTAGTACAATACTTATCATATTGCTTTACTATTTAAGTATTTGTTTCCTCCATTAAAACTCAAGAGTTTTTTATTCTCAAGGTTTTTTTTTTCCCTAAGCCCAGCACAGTAGTAAGCAAAGAATAAAATGTTCAACAGTATGTTAAATGAATGTTTATACCTATGCTCGCAGCAGTCCTCATCTACCAAAAAAAGATAGAGATTTTTTTTAAAAAAAAAAAGAAAGTAAAACAGTATCAGTCTGTTTTCTGTTGTTATTATAACAGAACATCTGAGGCTGGGTAATTTACGTTAAAAAAGGAGAGGGGTTATTTTGGTGCATGGTTTTAGAAATCCAAGAGCAACAGAGTTGGCATCTGATGATGGACCCCTGCTGTTCCCACTGTGGCAGGAAAGCAGAGGGATGAAGACGCCTGTGGAAGAGAGGTCACCTGGCAAGACAGACCCAAGGGAAATGCCAGGCTCACTTTATAACAGCACAGTCTTGGGAGACCCACTCCTGTCTCAAAAGAACTAACCCGGTCTCTTGAGAAAAACATTAATCTATGTTTTAATCTATGACCTAATCAACCTCCCAGAAACCCGACCCCAACATCACCACAACTGAGAATAAAATTTCAACATGACTTTTGATGGGGACAAATCATATCTAAACCATAGCACAGTGTTTTAAAATAAAGTGTTCCTTAAAGAAATTTGGAGTATATAATTATAATAACAACAAAGCACCAACACAAGGAACAGCTAATATTTATACAAAGGTTACTATGTGCCAGGTACTCTCGTAAGAGTTGTACATGTATTAATTCATTTGGTCCTCACAACAACCCTGTGAGGAGGGTTAAAACTTTTTCTGAGATACACAAAGGTCAAGTAACTTGTCCAAAACAACACTGCTTGTAAATAGAGTGGGGTACTATCTTCCAAGCTTATATTCTTCTTTTTATTTTCCTGAGTTATTGTCTTACTATGTTGCCCTGCTACGTGGCTCAGACGGAAGTCCTGGATGAGTTCGTATTCTTTGTTTTATTATTGTTGTTATTATTATTTTAATATGCTTATTGGTGCATTGTAATTATACATCATAGCGAGCTTAAGTGATACAAACATACGTGCACACAGCACTTGGTGTGTTTCCCTCGGGACTCCACCCCACTCCACCATTCCCCCTCCCTACATAGTAGTGAGATTGGTAGTGATATCTTTATCCTAATGCAAATCATAAATGCTTAGTGCCTAAAATATTAAAAATCACTATCTGATTTCTACTTATACTCTCTTATATGTGGCTTAATATATATGCAATACTGTCAAATTAATATTCCTAAAACAATGCTTTCAATACTCATTCAACAAATATTATTAAATTTCTATGTGTCAAGTATATTTCACTGCTTAATAGAACCTTACTGATTTCCACTGCTTATAGAATAAAGTTTAAAATTTCAGCTTGAATTGTCTGCTGAAACAAAGAAGCAAAGGCACCCCAGACTTTAGACTATAATCCATTTCCAATCTGGGAAAGGGTAGCTATTGAATGAGCTTGCGATATCTTATTATGCCAGAATGTAAAGAAGTGCTAAATGAAAAAAGAAAGAAATGATGAGGATATGTCAGAAGAGCCTAGGAGCTACCCTGAAGGGCCTCCTACTGTTCAAATGTAGAACAATTTGAGCAACAAAATAATTAGTACAGTGATGAGTTATAAACTATTTATAAAAAATGAAATTCATGAGTCCTTATCAAAAAGAAAGAGGTGCAGGGGAGAGGAAGGGAGAGAGAAAGAGAGAGGAAAAAGAAGGGGGGAAGGGAAATACAAGGACCAACTGGTAAATGTGGAAAAGTGCTAGAGTAGAAAAATCATCGTTTTGTACCCATTGTACTGGATTAGATCATGTAAGAATCAACAAAAGAAAACAGACACTATGGGCCCAACATCCCCTAGTAGTATTCTTACCAAGAATGCTTAATTTCAATCTAATCACAAAGACACTTTAAATACAGCATGAGGCACATTCTAGTTAAATTTTTTTAAAAAAGCAGGACTATGCTAAACTCATGTGTTAGACACTTCATCCCAATGCAACTATATTAGAAAGTGGGGCCTTCTTAAGCCATGAGGGTACTACCCTCATGAATAGACTCAATAATTTCATATTGATTGCATATAGAAATATTTTAAATATATTGGGTAAAAGGAAATAATATTTTAAATTTTACTTCCTTCTTTTTACTTTTTTTTTTTTTTTTTTTTTTGCAGTACCGGGGATTGAACGCAGGGGCATTCTACCTCCGCGCTACACCCCCGGCCCTATTTTTTTTTTATGCTTTATTTTGAAACTGGGTCTCACGAAGTTGCGGAGGGCCTCACTAGGTAGAGAGAGAGAGAGACAGGGAGAGAGAGAGAAACAGGGAGTGAGCTGAGGCTGGCCGCGAACCCGGATCCTCCGGTCTCCGCCTCCCAAAGTACTGGGATTACAAGCGTGCGCCACCACGCCCGGCTCTTTTTACTTTTTAAAAACATGACAACTAGCAATATTATCTTACATATGTGAGTCATGTTTGCTTTGGATACAGCTGAGCTAGACAGTCAAGCTACTCCACAATGTTAAGTTTCACACTACTTTGCAAATTTTTCTCTCAAATTCTTTCTGCTTTAAATATACCTCTCTCTCTAAAAGTCACTTGGTTTTAAGGGTAGTGACTGTGTTCATGGCTGTATCCCCAGTATCTAGCACATACAAGTGTTATGAATATTTGTTAAAAGGCATTATGCTAAGAAAGAAGGGAGAGCAGGAGAAATAAACTCATTCCCATTTCTGAATCTTTGCTTATACCACAACTCCTTCCTGCAATTAAACTTATCCCTTCTCAGTCACACACACACTCTTCAAATGCCTATCTCAGGCCAGTTTCCTCTGAGATGACCCCCACTCACACAAGTTCATTCTGACCTTTCCTCCTGTACTACTACAGTCTTCCTGGTCTCTATCATTTACTTTAGCACTTAACATAAAAGTTCCTTGAGACAGAATTGGGTCTCATTTATCCTCTACCTTCTACAGTAACTAGCATAGTGCTAACAATAGCAGTTGAACAGTGAGAGAAAAGAGGAGTAAGGTGCCAGGAAAAGGGAAATGGATTGGAAGTTGTGAAAAACTGGCTCTAATCTCTAGTACTCTTTGACATCTACTAACTGTACTGTCTTCGATAAATCATCTAATCTCACTCAGTTTCTACTTCCTCATTTTTAAAATCAGAGAGACAGACCTACAGACCATAAAAGAAGCCTTTCAACAACTCTGAAACAATTAAATCCATTCTTTCTTTAGAAATATTTTCTATATTTACCAGTAAAAGAAAACCAAACACATTACTGTTAAATCACAGTGAGTTCCTTAAGAAAGAAATGGCAGCAAAGTTTACAAACCGCCTAAAGTACTAAATGCTCATGATCTTTTTGGCCACCAAGAACTTTAAATTCAAGTTTTTCTTCAAACCAGGCCTGGTAACATATGCCTGTAATACCTGTCCATGGGAGACTGAGATAGGAGGATCACAGGTTCAAGGTCAGCCTCGGCAACTTAGGGAGAACCTCAACAACTAAACAAGACCCAGTTCCAAATTTTTAAAAAATAAAAAGGCAGGGGGTATAGCTCAGAGGTATAATGCCCCTGGGTTCAATTCCCAGTACATAAACAAAAAAATTTTTTCAAGTGTTTCTTTATAGGACTATTTTTTTTTTTTTTTTTGCGGTACCAGGGATTGAACGCAGGGGCGTTCTACCTCCGCGCTACGTCCCCGGCCCTATTTTTTATACTTTATTTTGAAACCGGGTCTCACGAAGTTGCGGAGGGCCTCACTAAGTAGAGAGACAGAGACAGACAGAGAGAGAGAGAGAGAGCGAGAGAGCTGAGGCTGGCCGCAAACCCGGATCCTCCGGTCTCCACCTCCCAAAGTACTGGGATTACAAGTGTGCGCCACCACGCCCAGCTCTTTATAGGACTATTGAGCAAAATACTCGGTATATACATTTGAGCTATCTCATCTGTGCTGCAGCTGCTTTTGTTGTTGCTGGTTTTTTCTCATATCTTTTCAAGCTTCAGACTGACACCTTTCTTTTAGTAAATTAAAAGAAGAGGAGGAAGAAGCAGGGAGGGTGGAGGGATGAGGGGAGAAGAGGAGCAGAAACCAAACTTCTATAAAGTACCCTGGGAACTTATTTGTAATGTTCAAAGACTCTGAACTGTAATTGATTATAAATGCACTTTCCCTTTCTTCTTTCAGAAATGTTATTTAAAGGACACTATTCAAAAGAAAAATTTAACAGTTAAAATGAAAAGGTCATTTAAAAACAGAATGTTAAAGAAATGCAATATAATTTCAAAGCATGGAAACCATTTCAAACTAACTTCTAAATCAGCAACTATAGTTTTAGTCTTATATCTTAATACCTAGGATGAGAAATAAGGTTATCAGGGTGGGGTATAATAAAATAGTTGCCATGTTATAATTTAAAGATTCGAGTTATACTTATTAGTAAATACCACTGGCAGAGTTAATAAAAATCTATATTTTAGGTCCTAAACTAGTAATACAAATCACAAGACTACTTTAAAAACTTCTCTCAAAATGCCCCTATTGCATTAACAGTGGCCAATCTACAAGATAAAAGCTGAACTCTTTCATAGGGATTCTAGGTCCCCTCACAATCTAGACCCTGGCAATCAGGGTAGGCTCATCTCCCATCCATCCCTACATATCATCTCAATTGTTAACATAATTGCTCACCCCCCCCAGGGGTAATTGCTCCTTTTGACTCTATGACTTTCCATTTTCTGTTCCCTCTGCCTGCCATCCCCTTCCCTCTTGAGCTGTAAATATGCCTGACACCCTGAGGCTTTTCCGACTGCCCCAACACCTTCCCACAAAGTGGCCCCCAGACCTTTTCAAGCTTCAGAGCAACACCTTTCTTTAGTGTCACTCTTCATTCTTCTGTTATACAGCCCTTTTAAAAGTCTACCTCCCTGTAGGCCATGGTGGTGCATGCCTGTAATCCCAGTACTCAGGAGGCTGAGACAGGAGGGTTGCAGATTCAATGACAGCCTTGGCAACTGTAGCAAGACTCTCAGCAACCTAGTGAGACCCTGTTTCCAAACAAAAAATAAAAATGGCTGGAGGTATAGCTCAGAGGTAGATTGCCCCCCCAATTCAATAAAAAAGCACACCTCCCCAACCAGGTTCTATGAGGAGAACCCATATCTTATTAAACTGTTCCCCAGCCCCTTGGCATAATGCCTGTCATTTACTGAAACCCCAATATAAGTACACTGAACAAAACAAAGTTAACTGTGAGAAACACTTCAAACTTTCCTAAAGACTGCACACATTTAACACAGTGGTTCTCATCCAGGGACAATTTTGTCCTTAGGGGACATTTGGTAAAGTATGTAGATATTTTGGGTTGTCACAATGGGGAGGAAAGCATTTGAGGGAATGCAACTAGCATCTAGTGAGTTCAAGCCAGGGATGCTACTAATTAACTTACAATGCACAGACAGGGCAGCCCCTACAACAAAGAACTATCTGGAGACAAATGTCAATAATGCCAAGGTTGAGGAACTCGGTTTATCAATTGACTTATTCAAATACGATGACGTGATATCACATCTCAGCAATAACGACAATAAATTCCAATTTTGTAGTTTCAGTTGAAACTTCTCTAACAGTTGATATGTGCATACCAACACTAAAAATGATCTTTATATAATCTCAATGCTTAACAACATTAAACCAAGAGTATTGGAATGCATCCCATATTTCTTGAAAACTAATCTATAACTACCAGAAGCTACTCTCAAATCAGAAAACACTCTGTTTTATTTATAAACATTAAAGCAAACCACAGGCAAGATAATTTTCACTTGTAGCACCATGACAGAAACACAATCTGAGGCATGAGGTAATCAGTTCCTCCAGGTCTGATAAAAGAAAAATCTTTTAAGCACCACAAGTAAATCACTCACAGATGTCTTTACTGTTGAACAAAGGAAATAATGGTGAGAGTAAAGGGCATGCCCTTGCTACTGCCAAATCAGTGCTTATCAAGATTTCGAAAAACTGGCAAAAAAAACACTGCAAAAAATAACCAAGTGTCAATACAGGGGGTCAGACACAGAAGTTAACTATTTCTCTGCGGATATATGATGAAGTTTCACTTGACTTCAACATTTCAAGAAAACTATACAGAAGCAAGAACACTCCCTTCCTATATACTGAATGACTCAACTCTCTTTGACACATTCCTTGACTAAATACTACAAATTCACTTTTTTTTTTTTTGTCCTTTGAACTAGTTATCCTGCTCCCTAGTTATCAAACTCCCTAGGTCAAACCAACTACGGGGTCTGACACCTAGTTTTCAAGCATTTACATTCTGTTACACCCTACCAGTCTCAAGAAGGGGGTTGGGGGGAAGCTATCCACAAAAAAACCTTGAGTACAGTAATTCTTACGGGAAAAGATAGTTTAAATGTTATTCTAGGAACTGATTCCTAAGCAATATACCTACAGCTCTCCAACGTTCTTATCTTTTATCTTCAAGGATTTCCAGATTTCAAATAAAGGGTAGCACACCATTCCATAAAGCTTACTGTGGATTTATTCTTGGATAGCTAAAATAAGGTACTGGGACTGGGAGAGAGAGAGAGAGAGAGAGAGAGAGAGAAAGGGAGACGCATTTTTAATTTAAAAAAAAAGTTTCCAACAGTAAGTAATATCTTCCTTCTCAGCTGACTTTGCCAGCGAGTGTCAGTCCCACGATCGGGCCCACGCGGGCCCGGGTCTCACGTTACCTCCAGCGCTGCCCGGAGGAGAAAGGGAGCGCCGCCTCGTGCGGCAGGTGCGCGCAGGGTCGGGCCGGGCGGGGGGCCGGGGCGCGGGGCTGGGCGGGGGGCGCAGGGCCGGGCCGGAGAGGGCAGGGC
>PVJS01062285.1:0-10771 GCA_004027185.1 Glis glis | reverse complement strand
AAAAAAAAAAAAAAAAAGGGCAGGTGAGCCAGGCATGGTGGCACACGCTTGTAATCCCAGTACTTGGGAGGCGGAGACCGGAGGATCAGGGTTCACGGCCAGACCAGCCTCAGCTACTTACTGAGGCCCTCCGCAACTTCGTGAGACCCGGTTTCAAAATAAAATATAAAAAAATAGGGCCAGGGGTGTAGCTCAGAGGTAGAATGCCCCTGGGTTCAATCCCTGGTACCGCAAAAACAAACAAACAAAAAGGGCAGATGAGCAGATGTGGAGAAGAAAGGAATGGGCCTGCTTCTTTGAGCAGCAGCAGCCTCCAGGGAAAGGACCAAGACCAGCCAAGCCCCAGCCTGAGGCACTGGGACGTGAGGGATGAGGGAAGAAGGTACCTGCTTCCACCTGAAGGCCTTGTCACAAGGCTCTTGAAGAGACCAGAGGAGCCCTCAGGTGCCCTGGATTCTAACAGGGCCCTGCCATTGGAAAAGCCGGAAGCATTAGTGTAAAAGAAATCTGTTCCATGGGAGTGGCTCCTGCTCAGCTGCATCCAGGCACCAGGACTGTCGCTCAATGCCACCGCTATCCCCATCTGAGGGAGAGCAAAGTTTGAGCATACATCAATCCAAACCCTGTCTTTCTTGATAAAGAAATTGAGTTCTCTAAACGTGCTGAGTGAATCACACAGAAAAGCAGGTGTCGGAGTTGACAATTAGAAGTGCATTATTTATCACGTACATGGTTCCCTCCCAAGGCTGTTTCCCCCACCTCGTGAGCTTACCTCCGTGGTACACCCCAGCCCTGTTTTATTTTACTTGGAAACAGGGTCTTGCCAAGTTGCTGAGGCTGGCTTTAAACCTGCAATCCTCCTGTCTCAGCCTCCCAAGTGCTGGGATTACAGGCGTGTGCCGCTATGCCCAGCTTAGTTATGAGCATTTTGAGTAGGTTCCAGTGTACTGAGGTTTGAATTCAATGTTTTACTCAACACTGAACCTAATCCAGTTTCTGAAACTGCTCCTTAAAACATTCGTGACTCCTGAGATGCTAACATGTGCTCCCTGAGATCCAGTAAATTAGAGAAATGCTGTGTTAAATAATGGTGGCACAGGCCTGTAATCCCAGTACTTGGGAGGCTGAGATAGGAGGATCGCAAGTTCTCCCCAGCCTCAGCAACTTAGTGAGACCCTGTATCAAAATAAAAGAATAAAATAGGGCTGGGGGTGTAGCTCAGAGGTAGAATGCCCCTGGGTTCAATCCCCAGCATGGGAGGAAGGAAGGAAGGGAGGGAGGGAGGGAGGGAGGGGGGAGGTGGGGAGGGAAGGGGAGGGACAGGGAGGGGAGAGAGAGTTCTTGCCACAAGACTCTTGAGAACCTTTTAGATGCTGATATAGATAATCAGTCTCCAAAGGGGATTGGGATGTGCAGCATTTTCATGTGTATTTGAATGTGGAAGGAAGCCTTTTGCAAGAGTTGTCTGTGGATATTCCCAAGACCAGAAGTTTCCAAAGTGTGCACATGCCCTGCCAGTGTAACTGCCCACAGTGACACCAGGCAGTTGAAGAGATACAGAATTACTCATCTTTTATGTTATGTAGGAAATGTGGCAGTGAAGAGCACAAACTCCAGACTGCCTCTGTTCAAATCCTCACTGCCAGCTATCTTGTGCCTCAGTTTCCTCGTGCATGATGCAGGGGTCACAGTCTACCTCATACAGTTCATATGAGTATTAAATGACATGCTGTGTGTAAAGTGCTCCTGACAGTAAGCACTGTGTTAGAAATAAATTTCCATGGCATTGTAAGAAAAGACACATATTTGAAAGCAGCTCGGCAAGGAAAATTTTACTCTTTGCAAAACAGGATCCTGCCACCAGTAAAATCAAGTATGCAGGAGTAACATGGTGGAAAACTGCTGGATATTTTATTTACAGCGTGGGTTTCTGTGCTGTGCTTCTATTGGTGGGAGTGTGACTTCACAATCTTTATGCCATTGGCTGAAGGGGTTGCCAGGGGAGGGATTGGCACTCACAATTTCCAGGAAATGCTGTCTTTACAAAAATATAAACACACACAAGGTTACACAATGATAGTGTTGCAGGAGCCTCAATTTACCCCCTGAGCCCAGGACAAAAGATATCCAGAGGCCAGAATATGGAACAAGTTTCTTTTATTTCACCAGCGAATTGACTCAGTTGACCAATGCCACGAGACTGAGTAACGAACAAAGGATTACCCGATTTTTATACCCGCGGTCCCCTTACTCTGGAGAGAGGAGGAGTATGCGTGATATTTATTACCCTTAGCAAAGCAAGATACAGGAGGTAGGAAAGCAGTCAAGTTACATACCATCACCCAGCTCTCTCCAGTCCTTTAACTGGCCCTCTCTTGTTTACATTAGAGAGAGCCCCTGGGTCATGACTCTAGGTTGCCTAGGAAACAGTTCTTTAACTCTTGGAAATGACTGCTTGCTGTTCAGGCAACTGGGGGGAAGGGGTTTGGGGAATTTTTACTTCTTCTTAAGTCTAAATTCCTAACAATATTTCTAAGGCTCTGAGTCTCCTATCTCAACAGTTCTACAAAATAGAGCCTAAGTCAAGCTATTCCTTTGATAGAAAAGATCTAATTATAGTCTCACTGATGAAAGACAGCTAATTTCATTTTACTGTATAATTCTCATTTTTATAGAGAAAGGAGGCCATAAGCCCAGAGCCTCTTATAGTATCTTGCTAAAATTTTAACAATTTTTGTTCCCGTTATATTTATTGTCTATTTAAAACTAGTGATAAAACGTTTGCTTTAAAAATGAATACATTTTAGGCTGGGGATATAGCTCAGTGGGGTATAGAGTGTTTGCCTAGCATGTGCAAGGCCCTGGGTTTGATCCCCAACATGGGAATACACACACACACACACACACACACACACACACACACACAAACACACACAGACACACACACACAAAAAGACACTATTTATTGTGGCCCTAGGTATTGAACCCAGAGCCTTTCACATGCTAAGCAAATGCTCTACCACTAAAAATACCTTAAAGTGTTTTTAAGCAAGTGCCCAGTCCTAAAAAAATACCTTAAAATGTATTAGAAGAGTATCACATGAATAAGTTAAGGTAATAAAAAATACAGAAAAATCATGAGGGTGTGGCAAAAATTATGAAACCTGTATGTGCATGTGTGGATAACATAATAGGGAGAGAGTTTGAAACCACTAGTCTAGAAAGCCCCCCTGGTTTAATGCAGCCCATAGAGAGTATGGGTGATTTGCCTGAATATGTTTGAAGGACCTCCAAAAGCTTTTAAAACACTTCTGCCAGCTTTAGAATTTCTGCCAGAAAAGTTTATTGGAGGATTATAGAAAATTATAAAGTTATTATTTTCTAAATTTGAAAGTAAAAGTAAGCTATGCATCTTTAAGTGTCTTGGGGCAGGCAAAGACTTCTCATGTAAATATTTGGGAAAATTTATTTTATTTGTGGAAACTGACATTTTTGAGGAGGCACTGATCGATAGAATACATTTCTCAGCATGTTTTATCACATTTCTCTTCATGTCTTACCAAAGCAAGACTAAAGAAAGCAAACTCACGTGTTTCACTCATTAGAAATAAAAACAAAATCTCACTAATTGATTTGGTACACATGGAACAGAATAAATTGCTTGGGTTTATTTTGTGCTCAGTACTTGAGAAAACATGGCATGAAATTAATCTGGGTACAGACCACATGTCCTATGTGTGTCAAGGGGCTAGTGTGATGCTCTGTGAGCCAGCAATGCTCTCCCTCTGCCTCCTCCACCAGCACACCAAGGAAGCAGCTGAGCAGGACTTCCAGAGCAGCAGAGGAAGGAACTCAGTGGAAATTCTCCCCCGCACATCAATTTGACTAGGAAACACTTCTATAAAAACAAAACAAAAAACAGCCTCAGCAACCTACTGAGACCCTCAGCGAATTAGCGAGACCCTGTCTCAAAATAAAAATGGCTGGAGGTATGGCTCAGAGGTAGTATGCCCCTGAGTCCAATCTCCAATACAAACAAACAAACAAACAAACAACTCCAAACACAGTCATTTAAAGTCTCTGGAGGGAGAGGATTCAAGATGGCGATGGTGTAGGCACCCCTGAACGAGCCTGTCTCAAAATTGCCTCGGGGGCATAGAACTAAGCAACATTGCACAGCCACAGAAGAACCACAGCCCCAAATCCAGCAACACTAGTATGACTACACAGACACAGAGCCTACCAGCTACAGACTCCCACAGAAAGCTGCAATCCTGTGTCGGCAGAATCGGCAAGCAGCCATCTTACCCTGGACTCTACAGTCGGGGCTAATAACCCCCGGAGCCACCAGCAAATCGGGAGGAGAACCTGGAGCAGAGTTCTGTGAGTGGTGGGGCCATCCCAACAGCAGATCATGAAAATCCTTCAAAGACTGCCCTAGCACGAGCTCCCCCCACCACGCTATGAGCCCACTCGATCCCCAACACCCAGCATCGGAGCCCCCAGCCAGCCAATATCCAGGCGCCTCCCCCCACCCCCCGCGCTCCACCTAGACCAGCCACACCTTCCCATGCAACAAGGGCGGTCCCCTGCACTCCGCCGTCCCGTGCGACAAGGGCGACCCCTGCGCTCCACCTAGACCAGCTGCGCTGTCCCGCGGGACAAGGGCGGCCCCCTGTGCTCCACCTAGGCCAGCCATGCCATCCCGCATGACCCAGGAGGCCCCCTGTGCTCCACCTAGTCCTGGGAGGCCCCCTGCGTTCCACCTAGTCCAGCCATGCCATCCTACACAACAAGGGTGGCCCCCTGCGCTCCATCTAGGCCAGCTGCACCATCCCGCGCTATCCAGGTGGCCAGCCTTGTAATCCTGCATGACCCAGGCAGCCACCATGCTCCACCTCAGACTCCAACGCTGCCACCTGAGACCCAGGCAGCCCTCCAAGTCCTGCCTCGGACCCCCATGCCCTCCGGTGCTGCTACCCGAGACCCAGAACCTGGACCTCTTTCACCTGTGCGGGAGCCTCTGTGCCGTGCTTCAGAGCCCGGCTACACTCCTGTGCCGCCACCCAAGACCCGCGCAACCTTCCACACTGCCTCAGAGCCAGGGCAGGCTCTGGCACCACCACCCAAAGCCCAGGATCCTGTGCACCTCACTAGGGCCCGCATACAATCCTCTGTGCCTTGCCTCAGTGCCCGTGCACCCTCAGGCACCTGATACCCAGAGTCCGCACCACATTCAGGCCCACACAACATACGCAGCGTGCACATCAGAACCTGAGCAACCTCCGGCAACGCCTACTGAGACCCAGAGCACGTGTGTACCCTGTGGGGTCCGGGCAACCCTCAGCACCGCGCCTCAGAAACTGGGCATCTTCCGACACAGTCATCCGCGCCTCAGAACCCACATCCCAACACCCAAGCTCCAGAACCTGTGTGCTCCCCCACACACACACACCACACCCCAGTCAAAAAGACGGGAGGGAACCACAGCCTGCAGCGCACTGACCCAATTGGGTCTACAGGGACCATCAAGAGGTCTCATACACAGAAAGGAAGATGATGTGGAGGCAACAGAAACACAAAATTGAAAACACTGAAAATACGAGAATGAGAAACAGTGTAGAAACAAGAAACCCACAATGCATCAAGTGAGATTACTGATACTGACCTACAGGAAATGGAAGATAGGGAATTCAGAATTTTGATCTTCAGAATGATGAAAAGCCTCAAAGAAAGCATAGAGGAGATGAAGGAGGAAGTTGAGGCTCTAAGAAAGAATCAGAAGGAAACACTGAACGAAATGAAGGAGTCAATAAATGAATTAAACACTGCAATAGAAACCAACTCTAGTAGGCTCGACCACGTGGAAAACAGTGTATCACTCCTGGAAGACAGTTCATTCAAAACTGAAAACACAGTCAACGATATACAGAAGATATTACAAAAACACACCCTGGCAATCCAAGAAATACAGACCAATACAAGACGTCCTAATCTAAGGATAAAAGGCATCGAAGAAGGATTAGAAACACAGACCAAGGGTATAAGAAACCTCTTCAAAGAAATAATTTCAGAGAATTTTCCGAACATAGAAGAGTATTTGGACATTCACATACAGGAGACATATAGAACACCGTTAAGACAGGACCAAAGAAGGACCTCCCCACGCCATGTAATAATTAAAATGTTGAATGTAGAGGCCAAAGAAAGAATCCTAAAAGCAGCAAGAACAAAAGAACGGGTGACATACAGGGGCAAAACAATAAAAATCACCCCAGACTTCTCAACCCAAGTCAGGAATGCCAGGAGGGATTGGTATGAAGTACTCTGGATCCTGGAAGAAAACAACTTCCACCCAAGACTGATATATCCAGCAAAACTATCATTTATGGAGAAAGAAAAATGTTCCATGATAAACAAACACTTAAAGAATTCATGAGGACCAACCCAACACTGGAGAAAATTCTAAAAGAAAAAAATCACAAGCAATTTTCAGAACCACAGGAGAGGTGAACTCCACCAGGTAGAAAACTAAACAAGGAGATTTGTCACTACAGCAAACAGCAAACAGAAAATAGAACTCAAAATGACAGGAAAAAAATTATATCTCAATAATAACATTGAATGTCAAAGGACTCAAATCCCCAATTAAAAGGCATAGACTGGCAATGTGGATTAAAAAGAATAACCCAACTATATGCTGCTTGCAAGAAACTCACCTTCTAGCCAAAGATACTCATACACTAAAGGTAAAAGGATGGAAAAAGATATACCATGCAAACGGAGATCGAAAACAAGCAGGGGGTAGCAATGCTTATATCTGACAAAACAGACTTTAAGCTAAAACACATCAGAAGAGACAAAGCGGGTCACTTGTTACTAATAAACGGAACAATCCAACAAGAAGATATAATAATAGTAAACATTTACACCCCAAATGTGGGTGCACCCACATTCATAAAACAAAGTCTTTGGGACATCAGGTCCCAAATAGACCCAAACACAATAATACTGGGAGACTTCAACACACCACTCACACCACTAGATCGATCCTCCAGACATAAGCTGAATAAAGATTATTCAGACCTAAAGAAAATCAAGACCAGATGGATCCAATAAACACATACAGATTATTTCAACCAGCAATATCTGCATATACATTTTTCTCAGCTGCCCATGGAACATTCTCCAAAATAGACCACATACTGGGTCACAAAGCAAGTACCAGCAAGTTCAAAAGATTTGATATAGTTCCCTGCATCTTCTCAGATCACAACGGACTGAAACTGGAAATTAACAACAGGAAGACTAAAAGTAATCACATTAGTACATGGAGACTAGTCGGGCGTGGTGGCGCATGCTTGTAATCCTAGTACTTGGGAGGTGGAGACCGGAGGATCCAGGTTCGCAGCCAGCCTCAGCTACTTAGTGAGGCCCTCCGCAACTTCGTGAGACCCAATTTCAAAATAAAGTATAAAAAATAGGGCTGGAGGTGTAGCTTAGAGGTAGAACGCCCCCGGGTTCCATCCCCGGTACCGAAAAAAAAAAAAGTACACAGACTGAATGATACACTTCTGAACAAGGAATGGATCAGAAAAGAAATAAGGGGAGAAATAAAAAAAAATCCTGGAATTACATGAAAACAGAGACACAACGTACCAAAATCTATGGGACAAATTTAAAAGCAGTGTTAAGAGGAAAATTTATTGCACTGAGTGTCCACATAAGAAAAACAGACGACATCCAAATAAATAACCTAATGACACACCTCAAGGATCTTGAAAAACAGGAACAGTCAAAGCCCAAAGCCAGAAGGAGGCAGGAGATAACTAAAATCAGAGCAGAAATTAATGAAATAGAGAATAAAAAAATACAAAGAATCAACAAAACAAGAAGCTGGTTCATTGAGAAGATTAACAACATTGACAAACCACTAGCTAAACTAACCAAAAGAAGGAGAGAATCAACCCAAATTACCAAAATCAGAAATGAAAAAGGGGACATCACCACAGATAGTGGAGAAATCCAGAGGATCATAAGAAACTATTTTGAAAACTTATATTCCAATAAAATGGAAAACATGGAAGAGGTAGAAAGATTTCTAGACACATACAACCTACATAAATTGAATCAAGAGGATATAGAAAACCTGAATCAACCAATAGCAGGCACAGAGATAGAAACAGCAATAAAAAGTATGCCATCAAAGAAAACCCAGGTCTAGATGGTTTTCCAGCCAAATTCTACAAAACCTTTACAGAAGAACTAAAATCAATACTTCACAAACTATTATGTGAAACTGAAAGAGATGGAATTCTTCCAAATTCCTTTTATGAGGCCAACATCACATTAATACCAAAGCCAAATAAAGATACCTCAAGAAAAGAGGATTACAGACTAATATTATTAGTGAACATAGACGCAAAAATTCTAAATAAAATACTAGCCACGCACATTCAAACCCATATTGAGAAAATCGTACAGCATGACCAAGTTGGTTTCATCCCAGGAAAGCAAGCCTGGTTCAACATACACAAAACAATACATGTTATACACCATATAAATTGAACTAAAAACAAGAATCACATGATCATTTCAATAGATGCGGAAAAAGCGTTTGACAAAATTCAACACCCATTCATGTTAAGAACGCTACAGAAAATTGGAATAGAAGGAACATTCCTAAACATCATTAAGTCAATATATAAGAAACCCAAAGCCAACATCATATTGAATGGGGGAAATTACCGGAATTCTGCTTAAAAACAGGAACAAGACAAGGATGCCCACTATCACCACTCCTTTTCAATATAGTTCTCAAAACTCTTGCTAGAGCAATAAGACAAGAGAAGGATATCAAGGAATTCAAATAGGAAAAGAAGAATTAAAATTATCTTTATTTACAGATGATATGATCCTATATCTAGAAGACCCAGAGAACTCAACCAAAAATCTACTAGAGCTGATTAACAAATTCAGCAAAGTAGCTGGATACAAGATCAACCTAAAAAAATCAGTAGCATTCATATGTGCCAACCATGAATCCACTGAGAAAGAAATTCAGAAAACAATTCCATTCACAATAACTTCAAAACCAATCAAATACCTAGGAATAAACTTAACCAAAGAGGTAAAAGAACTCTACAATGAAAACTATAGAACACTGAAGAAAGAAATTGAAGAAGATCTTAGAAGATGGAAAGATCTCCCCTGCTCTTGGATAGGCAGAATAAATACTATCAAAATGGCTATTCTGCCAAAAATGATCTACAGAGTCAATGCAATCCCTATCAAAATACCAACATCATTTTTCACAGATCTAGAAAAATCAGTCATTAATTTTATATGGAGAAACAAAAGACCCAGAATAGCCAGAGCAATTCTCAGCAATAAGAACCATGCAGGAAGCATCACAATTCCTGACTTCAAATTGTACTACAGAGCTATAGTAATAAAATCAGCATGGTATTGGCACAAAAACAGACACATAGACCAGGGGAACAGAATAGAACATACAGAAACAAGTTCACAAATTTATAATCAATTGATTTTCAACAAAGGTGCTAAACACGTATGTTGGAGAAAGGACAGTCTTTTCAATAAATGGTGCTGGGAAAAGTGGTTATCTACCTGTAGAAAAATGGAACTAAATCCTTACCTCTCACCCTGCACAGGAGTCAACTTGAGATGGATCAAAGACCCGGAAGTTAGACCAGAGTTTGTGAAATTATTAGAAGAAGGCATAGGTTCAACACTCCAACTTATAGGCACAGGTAGAAACTTCCTCAACAAGACCTCCAAAGCACAGGAAATTAAAACAAGAATTAATAAGTGGGATAGCATTAAACTAAAAAGCTTCTGCTCATCAAAGGAAATCATCAAGAGCCTAAAGAGAAAGCCTACGGAATGGGAGAAGATCTTTGCAAGCTATCCCTCTGACAGAGGTCTAATATCTAGGATATACAAAGAACTTAAAAGACTTTACACTAAGAAAACAAATAATCCAATCAAGAAGTGGGCAACTGAAATGAATACACACTTCACGAAAGAAGAGATACAAATGGCCAATAGATACATGAAAAAATGTTCAACATCATTAGCAATCAGGGAGATGCAAATAAAAACTACTCTAGGATTTCATCTAACCCCAATTAGAATGGCAAGCATTAAGAAGTCAAACAACAACAAATCTTGGCGAGGATGTGGGGAAATTGGGACTCTTCTACACTGTTGGTGGGATTGCAAACTAGTTCAACCACTATGGAGATCAGTGTGGAGATTCCTCAGAAAACTGGGAATGGATCCACCATATGATCCGGCTATACCACTAATGGGTATCATACCAAAGGGATTGAAACCAGAAAACTACAGTAATATATGCATACCCATGTTTAGAGCAGCACAATTCACAGTGGCCAAATTATGGAACCAACCTAGGTGTCCATCAACAGATGGGTAGAATACAAAATTGCAGGAAATACACACAATGGAATTCTACTCAGCAATAAAGAAGAAAATATCATCATTTGCAAGAAAATGGAAAGATCTGGAGAACATTATGTTAAGCGAGATCAGTCAATCACAAAAAAAGAAGGGACATATGTTTTCATTAATATGTGCAACCTAGGGAGTAGTGGGGACACATAAGGGACTCCGGTTGATAATGAAGAACCCTCAGTGGGGCAAGGGAAGGGGAAGGGCAAGAAAGAAGGTAATCAGTGGAATTACTATCATAAACAATATGTACATGTGAGAATATACCAACATCATT
>PVJS01062284.1:0-10771 GCA_004027185.1 Glis glis | reverse complement strand
TCGTTCATAAGTGTATCATTCAGTCTCCATGTATTTATGTGGTTACTTTTAGTCTTCTTGTTGTTAATTTCCAGTTTCATTCCATTGTGATCTGAGAAGATGCAGGGAATTATATCACATCTTTTGAATTTGTTGGTGCTTGCTTTATGACCCAGTATGTGATCTATTTTGGAGAATGTTCCGTGGGCAGCTGAGAAAAATGTGTATTCAGTTGTTGCTGGTTGAAATAATCTGTATGTGTCTATTAGATCCATCTGGTCTATGGTTTCCTTTAGGTCTGAACCATCTTTATTCATCTTTTGTCTGGAGGATCGATCTAGTGGTGTGAGTGGTGTGTTGAAGTCTCCCAATATTATTGTATTTGGGTCTATTTGGGAGCTGATGTCCTGAAGAATTTGTTTTATGAATCCGGGTGCACCCACATTTGGGGCGTAAATGTTTACTATTGTTATATCTTCTTGTTGGATTGTTCCTTTTGTTAGTAAGAAGTGACCTGCTTTGTCTCTTCTGATGTGTTTTAGTTTAAAGTCTGTTTTGTCAGATATAAGTGTTGCAACCCCTGCTTGTTTTTGATCTCCGTTTGCATGGTATATCTTTTTCCATCCTTTAACCTTTAGTGTATGAGTATCTTTGGCTAGAAGGTAAGTTACTTGTAAGCAGCATATAGTTGGATTATGCTTTTTAATCCACATTGCCAGTCTATGCCTTTTAATTGGGGAGTTGAGTCCTTTGACATTCAATGTTATTATTGAGATATGATTGTTGTTTCCTGTCATTTTGAGTTTTATTTTCTGTTTGCTGTAGTGACAAATCTCCTTGTTTAGTTGCCTACCTGGTGTAGTTCACCTCTCCTGTGGTTCTGAAAATTGCTTGTTTTTCCTTCTTTGTGATTTATTTCTTTTACGATTTTCTCCAGCGTTGGCTTGGTCCTCATGAATTCTTTAAGTGTTTGTTTATCATGGAAGGTTTTTATTTCTCCATCAATTTTAAATGATAGGTTTGCTGGATATACCCGTCTTGGTTGGAAGTTGTTTTCTTCCAGGTTCCGGAGTACTCCATACAAATCCCTCCTGGCATTCCTGACTTGGGTTGAGAAGTCTGGGGTAATTTTTATTGTTTTGCCCCTGTATGTCACCCTTTCTTTTGTTCTTGCTGCTTTTAAGATTCTTTCTTTGGCCTCTACATTAGAAATTTTAATTATTACGTGGCGTGGTGAAGCCCTTCTTTGGTCCTGCCTTGACGGTGTCCTATATGCCTCCTGTATGTGAATGTCCAAGTTCTTTTCTAGATTCAGAAAGTTCTCTGAGATTATTTCTTTAAAGAGGTTTTTTATACTCTTAGTCTATATTTCTAATCCTTCTTCGATGCCTTTTATCCTTAGATTAGGACATCTTGCATTGTCTTGTATTTCTTGGATGGCCAGGGTGTGTTGTTGTCATACCTTCTATATATCGTTGACTGTGTTTTCAGTTTTGAATGAACTGTCTTCCAGGAGTGATACCCTGTTTTCCATGTGGTCAAGCCTACTAGAATTGGTTTCTATTGCAGTCTTTAATTCATTTATTGACTCTTTCATTTCGTTCAGTGTTTCTTTCTGATTATTTCTTAGAGCCTCAACTTCTCCCTTCATCTCCTCTACGCTTTCTTTGAGGCCTTTCATCATTCTGAAGATCAAAATTCTGAATTCCCCATCTTGCATTTCCTGTAGGTCAGTATCAGTAATCTCACTTGATGCATTGTATTTCTTGTTTCTTCACTGTTCCTCATTCTTGTATTTTTGATGTTTTCAATTTTGTGTTTATGTTGCCTCTGCATCATCTTCCTTCCTATGTATAACACCTCTTGTTGGTCCCTGTAGACCCAATTGGGTTAGTACGCTGCAGGTTGTGGTTCCCTCTCGTCTTGTTGGCCAGGGCGCGGTGTGTGTGTGTGTGGGGGAGGGATGCACAGGGTCCGGAGCTCGGGTGTTGGCACGTGAGGCGCACTTCAAAGCGAGGTATTGGATGTGGGCTCCGAGGTGTGGTGACGATGCCCGAAGATACCCGGTCTCTGAGGCGCAGGTGCACAAGTGCTCCGGGTCTCAGGGGGCATCGCTGGAGGTTGCTCAGGCTCTGATGTGCAGTGCTGCATATCTCGCACGGGCCCTGGGGGGTGCGAGCTCTGGGTATCAGGTGGTAGTGCCTGAGGGTGCACAGGCGCTGAGTCACAGTGCTAAGGATCACACGCGGGCACTCGTGAGGTGCTTGGAATTCGGTGGTGGTGCCGGTGTGTGCCCTGGCTCTAAGGCAGTGTGGAGGGTCGTGTGGGTCTCAAGTGGCGGTGCCAGAGGGTATCCGGGCTCTGAGGTGCAGCACCGGGGCTCCTGAGTTGCACGGTACAGCACAGCTGGCTTGGGCTGGGCTTGGCTGTTTGCCCTGGTCACGCTGGATGGCGCGGCTGTTCGCCTGTGTTGCACTGGTTTACGTGTTTGGCTGCCTTGGTTGCACAGGATGGCACAGCTGGACTAGACTGGGCGCAGCTAGCTGTCCTGGTCACGCGTGAAGGCAGGGCGTGGGGGCCGTCCTGGTCCCACGTGGGAGGGTGTGGCTAGCCGCCTGGTTGTGTAAGTCGGTGCGGCTTTCGTAGGCCGGTCACAGGGTCGCGGGGCGCGGTGTCGCGGGGCCACTGGGGTGCAAGCCGCGGGGGGCGCGGGCCATGGGCCATTTGGGTCTGAGCTGGGGGCGTGGGGCCGCAGGGAATGGGGTGCGGGGCCGCGGGGCATGGGGCCTCGGGTCATGGGGCCGCGGAACGAGGGGCCGCGGGGTGCCCAGTACTCGGCTGGGGGTGCGGGGCTGTGGGGCCGCGGGGCACATGGTTCTTGGCTGGGGGCGAGGGGCAACGGGGCGCCCAGTTCTCCCTGGTCGCATGGGATGATGTGGTTGGTTGCCTGGGCCGGTGTGTCTGGCTGCCTGTGTGGCTGAGTTGCTACTGGCCTAGGCGGGGTCCAGGGGGTGGGGCCGCCCTGGTCTCACGTGGGAGGGCGCAGCTGGCTACCTGGTTGTGCAGGATGGCGGGACACAGGGAGTGGGGCACGGCACAGGGTGCGGGGTGCGGGGTGCATGGCACCAGGCGCAGAGGCCTCCCTGATCTTGGCTGACGCGGAACTCCGATGCAGGGTGCTGGGGATCGCGTGGGCTCTAGTGCGGTGGAGGGGGAGGTGCTCGGTTGGGGCAGGAGACCACGATCTGCTGCTGTGATGGCCCCACCACTCTCGGAATTCTATTCCGGTTTCTCCTTCAGATCTGTCTGTGGTGCCAGGGGCTGTTAGCCCTGGCAGTAGGGACCGGGGTACGTTGGCTCCTTACTGATCTTGCCGACATGGGATTACAGCTTTCTGTGGAATTCTGAAGCTGGTAGACTCTGTGTCTGCGTATTCGTACTTGGGTTACTGGATTTTGGGTTTTGGTTCTTCTGTGTCTGTGCGATGTTGTTTAGTTCTGAGCCCCTGAGGCATTTGTGAGACAGTTTTGAGACAGGCTCGTTCAGGGGCTCCTATTCCATTGCCATCTTGCTGCCGATCTCCCCATATAATCTTAATATACTCCATGATTTTAACTGGGGAGATTTTTGTTCCCCCAATTTTCTAGTTTTATTTTGTCTAAAATTTTTTACCCTTCTGTCTTCTTTTATTACCTCTCCTTCTACTAACAGACATGTTTTCAATGAGGGGAATACCATGATATCCCTCTAGCCCAGCCCCTGTAGATGTGAAAACAGGATATGTTATTAAATATGTTGTTAAAACCACTGTAGAATCGAGAAGGAATTAATTCAGTTGGTCCAAACACAGTAGTGCGCTCATGGGATCACTTTGATTTGCCATCCTCTAATAGAGACTTACCTAAGTCCAGAGATTTCCTCATTGACTCTATCAAAGATGCTACACAAATACCATTCAATCATCCCAATAATATAAATTCTAGTGCCAGGTTTCAGGGTGACTCATCACTTAATACCTGTATGACCTTGAACAAGTTGCTGTAATCTCTGCACTTCTCTTCCCTCATCAGTAAAATAAGAGTGCCTTTCTCATTGGATTGCTGTGGGGATTATATGAATTCATTCACAGAAAGCAGTTAGAAGAATATCTGAGCACTCTGTGTATACAAAACACTTGGGATGGCCAGTACATTTTTCAGAGTATGGCGACACAACTGACTGAACCAGTGTCATTCCAGCTCTTCTAATGTCACATCACAGTCCACATTTCCAGCATAGATGAACTGTGTAACAGCCTTTATCTTTTCCCTAATGAATGTGATTATTGGGCCAACATTGACTGGAAGTGAACATACATTTATTTGTTTCTCTACATTGTTATGCAGCTCCTCTAGCTTCTCAGCTTCTTCCTCTATCTATCTAACTCCAGGGTTTCCAGCTCTGAGTCCTCAGCAGTGCCACCTCCCAGGTTACTCTCCACCAGTTCTATCCTCTCTTCCTCCCCCTCCTCCTCCTGGCTGCCAGAGGGCACCCAATTGTCAATGTAAAATAGCCACTCTGCTTTAAAGGAAATAAGAAAAGAGTTTATTATGAGCCAAATGAGTGTCCATGGCCTTGAAACATGGATTCAAGTTACCCTAAATGACATGTTCTGCCCTGGAAGAGGTTACATGAACTTTTATAGCCACAGAACTAAGAAATCACAAACCAATACATTCCATAAATACATTGGTGGGGGCATGAAGTAGGTAGGCTACAGCAAAGCAGGGAAAACTTTGCTATAGGTTTCAGATACTATAGTATTCTTAGCTTTAAGATTGGTGGAAGCTAGAGGTCTACTAAGCCTAGTGATAAGTTTGAGAGTTTTCCCTAATAGTCACAAGGATATTAGGCAAGATACAGAGACTGAAAGCAAATAACTATTAAGGGAATATTAAGGGGACTAAAACAGCCCAAGATAATTTTGGCTCTAGATTTAAAACAACCCATCTCTCCACAATTGTGATGGTTTAGTCAGCCAAGGTCAAACAGTTTGTAAGATCTTTAATACAGACGTGGCTTCTTCAAAAATCTTCAGTTCACACAAGCCAGGCCAAGGACAGAGCTCCCAGGACAGTGTGGGGTTAGAATGGTGCCTCTTCCAGTTCAGCCTTTTGGAATCTAGTAGTAGCTGCATCTCCACTTAAATTCCTCAGACTCCAAGCTGTACAGGTATTGCCCTGCCCACCACCTGATCACCTTCACAGTCTCCCCATGGGTGAGATCACAATATAGTGCTGTCACCCAAGCCCACACAGCCCATGTTGCGGATAACCCCAGCTCCTGCTACTGCCCTTTGAAGATATATTTTTTCTCTTTATTTATTTATTGGTGCATTGTACTCATACATCTTGATGGGTTTCAGGGTGGTAGAAGCATACATGCACACATCAGACAATTAGCCCTCCCTCAATTCCCACCCCCTTCCCTCCCCCTTCCCTCCTTATCATACTCAGCATAGTAGTTGATTTTGATAAGTTTGTGTATGTACATCCTGTGTATTAGGGTGTTTCCCACTTCCCGCCTCCCGTCTCCCTCAGTTAGGTCTCCTTCTTTACACATCTAAGGTTTTCTCCATCTATATCTGGAGTCCCTCCTATGCCCTATTCTCTCTAGCTTCCGCATATTAGGGAGAGCATCCGACTTTTCACTTTTTGTGACTGACTAATCTCACTTAGCATAATGTTCTCTAATTCCATCCATTTCCCTGCAAATAATGTAATGTTGTTCTTCTTTATGGCTGTGTAAAATTCCATTGTGTATATATCCCATAGTTTTGTCATCCATTCATCTGTTGATGGACATCTTGGCTGATTCCATAGTTTGGCAATTGTGAATTGTGCAGCTATAAACATAGATATGCATGCATTAGTCTGGCAGTTTGGTTTCCATACTTTTGGGTAGATACTCAGGAGTGGAATAGCTAAGGTCATATGGTAGGTTCATTCCCATTCTTCTGAGGATCCTCCTCACTATTTTCCAAAGTGGTTGCCCTAATTTGCAATCCCACAAACAGTGTGTGTTTTTAATAATTGCCATTCTAATTGGGGTTAGGTGAATTCTCAGGGTAGTTTTGATTTGCATCTCTCTGATTGCTAATGATGTTGAAGATTTTTTCATACATTTCTTGGCCATTTGTATTTCTTCTTTTGTGAAGTGTATATTTAGTTCACTTGCCCATTTTTTGATTGGGGTGTTTTTTTAGTGGTGAGTTTCTTGTGTTCTCTGTATATTCTAGATATTAGTCCTCTATCTGAGGAGTACCTGGCAAAAATCTTCTTCCATTCTGTCGGCTCTCTGTTGAGGTTCTTGATAGTTTCCTTTGCTGCACAGTAGCTCTTCATTTTAATGCAATCCCACATATTGATCCTCTTTTTAACTTCTTGTTCCTTTGGGGTCTTGTTGAGGAAGGTTTTGCCTGTGCCTATGTGTTGAAGATTTATACCTATGCCCTCTTTAAGTAGCTACAAGGTCTCTGGTCTAATTTCCAGGTCTTTGATCCATCTTGAATTGACTCTTGTGCAGGGTGAGAGAGTGGAGTTTATATTCATTTGTCTGCATGTGGTTAACAAGTTTTGCCAACACAATTTGTTGAAGAGGCTTATCTTTTTTCCAGTGTATGTTTTTTGCTCCTTTATAAAAAATCAATTGGCTGTAAGTGTGTGGATTTGTTTCGGAGTCTTATATTCTGCTCCATTGGTCTATGTGTCTGCTTTTGTGCCAATACCATGCTGTTTTTTATTACTATGACTCTGTAGTATAGTTTGAAGTCAGGTATTGTGACACCTCCTGCATGATTCTTGTTGCTGAGAAATACTTTGGCTATTCTGGGTTTTTTGTTGTTCCAAATGAATTTAAGGACAGATTTTTCTATGTCAGTGAAGAATGACTTTGGTAATTGAATGGGTATTGCATTGAATCTGTAGATCACTTTTGGAAGAATGGCCATTTTGATGATATTTATTCTGCCTATCCAAGAGGTCTTTCCATATTCTAAGATCTTCTTCAATTTCTTTTTTCAATGTTTTATAATTTTCCTTGTAGAGGTCTTTTACCACCTTGGTTAGGTTTATTAGTAAGTGATTTATTTTTTTGGGTGATATTGTGAGTGGAAATGTTTACTAGATTTCTTTTTCAGTGGATTTATGGTTGGCATACAGAAAAGCTTCTGATTTTTTAAGATGGATTGTATCCAGACACTCTGCTGAATTTGTTGATCAGTTCTATAAGCATTTTGGTTGAGTTTGTTGGGTCTTCTAAGAATAATATCATGTCATCTGCAAATAGAGATAGTTTCAGTTCTTCTTTCCTATTTGCACTTCTTTGATTTCCTTCTCTTGCCTTATTGCTCTGTCTCACTGAAATCCAGAAAAATATAAACACAGAGATAAAAATAAAAAATCATGATAGTTTTTCTGAGTGTGGTGGAGTACACTTGTAATCCCACTACTTGGGAGGCTGAGACAAGAGAATTGCATGCTTGAATCCAGCCTTGGCAACTTAACAAGAGCCTGATCCAAAATAAAAATTAAAAATGGGCTTGGGATGTAGCTCGGAGGTAGACTGCCCCTGGGTTTAATCTCCAGTATCACAAAAATAAAAACCATGGTAGTTTTATGGGGCACAGAGATGCATGCCTGTAATCCTACTAGTTGGGAGGCTGAAACAGGAGGATCTCAGGTTTGCGGTCAGCCTCAGCAAATTAGTAAGACCCTGCTTCAAAATAAAAAAAAAATGAAAAGTCTGGGGATCTAGCTTGGAGGTAGAATGCCCCTGGGTACATCCCCCAGTACCATCTACAACAAAAAAGGTGGTTTTTCTTACATGTACATTTGGTTTCTAGGGCCATATAACTCTTTTTGTTACCATGTTCTATCCTGTTATTCTGGTGCTGTAAAGGTGGGACTTGTGGGGAAAGGAAGAAGCTAGTTGTGAGCTTATTTTCTACAGAACTTCTAAGAGGAGACTCTACTTTCTCTCCTGAAAAGGAGTCAGGGAGAGTCATATGTTTCTAATTCATTGCCAGATAAAACTGTGGTCTGCTGATAATGTATTTCTTTCTTTTTAGGAGCATCATGAGAGGAAGAAACTACAGCAGTGCAAGCCATGTTGGGCTTGGCTTGGGGCTCCAATCTCAGCCAAATTCTGGAACTGGCAACATTTTCATTTGACTCCATGGCTGGACCTGCCCCCTTGAACTGGCTTGTGGGTAGGCTCTAGGCATAGCTTAAACCAGGCTACCTCAGTATTTGTGTCTGGAAGCAAAGGACAAGGGAGAAAATGTTTTTCAGATCCTGGCCTTTTGCTGTGTCCAGCTCCCTGCATGTAGATTTTTAAATGTCAGCTGTCAGCCTGACCTTAATCATAAGCAATTAACTCTCTTAAAATGATCTGATTTCAGAAGCTCCTCAATCATTGTTTGAGGTCCTATATTGACTTTGGCCCTTACCTCTCTGGCATTGGAAACCTGAATTGATTCCAAAGAGTCATGGGAACCCAGACAGGCCACCAAAGGCTTCAAATTGGCCAACTGTTGAGTCTAATTCAATAGGCAGTTACTAAGCCAATTAATTTGTGCCAGGCCAATACTAAGAACTGGGAGATAAGTGCAATGAGGCCCCATCCTTGCCATACAGGAGCTCCCAGAGGGTTTCAATTCAATGTGATTAATGATAGGCTAGATATGAGATCTCCATGGCTTGAAAGCACTGAGAATGAGCACCCAACCTAGCCTTGGAACATCAGAGAAGACTTCCTGTAGGAGTGATCACCAGGTAAAGTTCAAATGAGTCAGGGGAAAAACAGTGAGAAACAAATGCTAAAGAAGGAACAGCTAGAACAAAGACAGGCGGGCATCTAAAAGCACTCTCTTCTCAGGGAACTATGAGTCAGGATATCAAACTGAAGAGCTCAATATTTGCAATAGCGGGAAATGAGGCTAGAGATTGAGATAGATGGAGATCTAGTCATGGAAGTCTCAGATACTGCAGCAAGGAGCTTAGCTTATATTATAAAGGTAATGTAGGGACAGTTAGGAGTCTTAAGCACAAAATTAAACCAAAAAAATTTCTGTACATCAAAGTAAACAAAGTAAATAGATAACCTGCAGAGTAGGAGAAAATCTTCACAAACTATATATCTCATAGGGGGTTAATATCCAAAATATATAAGGGACTCAACAACTCAATGGCAAAAATCCAATTTAAAATAGGTAAAAAACCTTAATAGGTATTTCAACAAAGACATACAAATGGCCAACATGTATATGAAAAACTTCAACATCCTTAAATATCAGGGAAATGCAAATCAAAACCACTGTGAGATATCACCTCACACCTGTTAGAATGGCTATTATCAAAATGACAATGATTATGCTGGTGAGTATGTAAAGAAAAGGAAAAGCTTGCACACTGTTGGTAGGAGTATAAATTAATACAGCTATTATGTATAACAGTATAGAATTTCCTCAAAAAATCAAAAACAAAACTATCATATTATCTAGCAGTCTTACTACTGGGTACATATATTGGTCAGGGTTCACTAGATTAACAGAATTCACAGAATGAGTATATGGAAAAGGGATTTATCAGATCAGCTTACAATGTAGTCCCGAGTTCCAACTGCACATGGAGAGTCAGAGGAACCAGTAGCTGGTCAAGCGGTCTAAGAGCTCTTCAGAGAAACGATGGTGAAGTTTCAGTTCTAAGGGCTGGAGGCCGACGATCTCAGACGAGAGCAGATGCGTTTTCTTCGGAAAGAGTCACGCATCCCTCTACGTGGCTTTCTCCTTCTTTTATCTAAGTCCTGCACCTATCATAACCCTGCTGCCTACATTTAGGGCAGGACTTTCTGTTTAATCTGCTGCTACACACCCAAAGTCACATGATCTTGGGTGTGTCATGATCTGGTCAAGTTGACAAATTAGATTAACTATCACAGTACATATCCAAAAGAAATGAAATCAGTATGTCAAAGAGATACCTGCACTCCCATATTCGTTACAGCACTATTCACAAGAGCCAATAAATGGAAACCAGTAAGTATCCATAAATGGATGAATGATAAAAGAACATGTGGTAATATACGTAATAGAATAGTATTCATCCATAAAAAGTAAAATTTTGTCGTTTGTGACAATATCAATGGAATGTAAAATCATGTTATTGAAGAAAGCCAGGCATAGAAAGACAACTACCACATGATCTCATTCATATGTGGAATCTGAAAAAGTTGATCTTATAGAAGTTGAGAGCAGAATGGCAGTTGCTAGAGACTAGGAAAGGGAGAGGAAGGGGATAAGGAGAGGTTAGTTAATGGGCACAAAGTAACAATTAGATAGAAAAATAAGTTATGATGATATATTACACACTATGGTAACCATAATTAACAATAATATGTATTAAAATATCTAGAAGATGGGATTTTGAATGGTTTCATCACAAAGAAATAATGAATATTTTATATGATAGCTATACTAATTACCCTGACTCACAATTGTAATCATTTCATAATATATACATGTACCAAAGTAGAAAATTTTACCCCAGAGCCGGGCGTGGTGGCGCATGCTTGTAATCCCAGTACTTTGGGAGGTGGAGACCGGAGGATCCGGGTTCGCGGCCAGCCTCAGCGCGCATGCGCGTGCGATCAATCTCTCTCTCTCCTCTCTCCTCTCTCTCTCTCTCTCTCTCTTTCTCTCTCTCTCTCTCTCTACCTAGCGAGGCCCCCCGCAACTTCGTGAGACCCGGTTTCA